>OX359250.1:15872892-16025892 GCA_947179485.1 Allacma fusca | reverse complement strand
CCTGAATTTTCAAGTAATTGTCTAACCATCTGGTCGTCAAGTTCAAGATCGTCTGAAAAACGTACTTCACTGTCAGGGTCAAGTCAAGTTCAGGGTAAAGTTTGGGATTTACACTACTTGACCGCAGCTCTGGCTCCAACCACTTAATCATGTGTTAACTTGGGACTGAAGCTATAAAATAGCGTTTTAACGTCACGGAATTAGAACTCCTCACAACTTAAGAGCCTGAAGCCCTGGTTCAGAGGTGGCTCACAGCTTTTAACTCAGGTTCAAAGGTGGTTCAGAACCTGGTGCCCATGTTCAGGGGTGGTCCAGAGCTCGTACCCCTTGTTCAGAGGTGATTCAAAGCCTGGTGCGATGGTTCAGGGCTGGTCCAAAGCCTGGAGCCTTGGTTCAGAGCTTATTACCCTGATTCAGTGGTGGTTAACAGCTATTAAACCTGGTTCAGAGCCTGGAGCATTGATTCAGAGGTGGTTAAGAGCTTTGAAACCTGGTTCTGACGTTGTTCAAAGCTTAAAACCCGGGTTCAGTGGTGGTTCAGAGCTGTTAGCCCTGGATCAGAGCCTGGAGCCCTGATTCAGAGGTTGTTCAGAAGCTGTTCATAGCTTCTAACCCTGTTTCAGGTGTGGTTCAGAGCTTTGAACCCTGGTTCAGTGGTGGTTCACAGCTATTAACCCTGGTTCAGAAGTTGTTCAGAACTTTGAGCCCTGCTTCAGAAGTTTTTCGAACCTTGACGCCCTGGTTCAGATGTGGTTCAGATCTTGGAGCCTTGGTTCAGAGGTGGTTCAGAACTTCGAGCCCTGGTTCAGACGTGGTTCATAGATTTATTGCTTGGTTCAATGAACCACCTCAGAAAATAGCAATTTTGTGGGTGGTTCAGATGGTTCACTGGTTCAGGTGGTTCAGAGTTTAGTACAACCCATGGTAGTAGAATCGAAATTCAAAACGAATCTTTAAATTCCAATACTCAAAAGGTGGGCAAAGTATTCGCATACCTTAAAGCCTACATATTTTTAGGTGCTTACGTACAACCTACATTTTAGCCTACATAAATCCCACCCAAGAGTTCACCCTACCTACAACCTACATACAACCCTCCCGAGAGTTGACCCTACCTACAACCTACATACATCACTCCCGAGAATTGTCCCTAGCTACAACCAACATACCTCTTTGTCGTAATTGATTCATACCTGCATAACTAAAATGAAATTATTCAATCATTCATTGTAATTACTGAAAACGAATTGAAATCGTTTGCCCTCCAGCACATAAACAAAAGTAGCAAAACATATGTATATATGTGAAAGAAAGTGTAGATGGGGCTTTTATTCAGCACTTTGGAATACGAAAGGTTCGAACAAACATACATACATTTTCATGCTTAAGTACCTACATTGAAATATAAAATAATATGAAATATACAGCCTACAAACAAATGCCTACAAAATATGTGAAAATTTGAGCATAGCCTACAATTTTGCCTACTTGTAGGCATACATGTAGGGTATGCGCCCACCTTTGCAATACTCACAATACCTTACAAAATCCGGTTTAAAAAAAGAATTCGAACCGGTATCCGAAAAATCCTATCAAAATTGAAAGTTAGTCTTGGGGATACCCTGCATCAAATTCTTCCTTCGTGTCTCAACAATATATAATACTTAATATATCGATAATTTAGCTCGTGCCCGGATGTCCCCATGTTTTAGGGTACTACAGTCACTAGCTCCAATTATTACATCACATTATCTTAATCAATTCCTGATTCCAACCTGACTAGACTTCCCATCCCAGTATGTGACTCATGCAGAAAGTTATTTGAATTAATTCAGTCTAGTCAGGTTGCAATCAGGAATTGATTAAGGGTTTAATAAAAAAGATTTGCATCAATACATTGGAAATAAAATTCTAGCAGTTTGGTTTTGGATTATTACATTGAAAATAAAAATAAGACAATTCGATCCCAGTAAGTGACTCATGCAGAAAGTTATTTGAATTAATTCAAAGGATTCTTCATATTAACCTAATTGTAAGTCAAGTCCGCTACTAACACAAATATCCAAGGATGTTGCACACTGCTTCGTTTGCTAGGAGCTAGTAACTAATAGTGAGAGAGTCGCATGTTGTAAGTATACGGCCGAGGAAAATAGTGAAAGTCTGAAGAAGAGCTGGTCGTGAGTCGAGCTACCAAAGCCTGTCTTTAACGGCTAGTGTCTAATTCGTTATGTTCTTGGATTGCTTTTGACAGACGTACTTGGATGCGGCGAAAGCTTCAAAAGTCAAGGGTCATAAGAGAGCTGAAAGTAGCCGAGTGACCTCAACAGTGGGTCTCAATGTAGGGAGCATCGATATGAATGGGGTCTTGCTCCAATTTTGGGATTTGGGTGGACAGACGGAATTGCAGATGCTCTGGGACAAGGTGGGTCTTGTTCCTCTAATATGGCTTCGTGGTGTACAATTATTATAAGATCATATTTTTAGTAGGAAGCAGTAATATTTAAATAATTTGCAAAAATGAATTTTGTAAAGTGTTGTGATTATTAATTATTTTAATTTGACAGTACTATGCGGAATGTCATGCCGTCATATATGTGATTGATTCTCATGATCGAGAGAGGATTGAAGAATCGAAGGAAGCTTTCGGTTAGTACTGATTTTTTTTCGTGTTAAAGAAGTTTTTCTATATATGTGAAACGAACAGTTGTGTGTACGTAGTATTACGTACGTTAGTGTTACGTGTTACCCAACCAGCAGAGTTGTTGATAGTAGTAGGTTACATTTACATAAATTAAAGGACCTTTAGTTCTTAAATGACACGTACAAGACAGTCATGCTTAAGTACAGTTTGTCTGAGTTTGTACTGAATTACCTCTGTGATGTTAAATGTGATACCTTCCTGTCCGTCTGAAATCAAAAATTCTAAGGGACGCTTCAACCGAATTTTGAGAATCATTTACTCATGTTAAGACTAGTTAGTCACGTTCACGTAAGTTTCATATGGAAGGTCGAGGCATTGAAATGTTGGAATATGGAAGGATTACAGTGTGGGGTACGCATTTTTGTACCCAGAGCCCTTGCAAAGATAAGGTGCAGAATGAGTTTTCCTATGGTTCTTATGAGAGTACACGTCCTCAGACTTTCATTTTCTAGCATACTTTCAAGTTGGAATATGGTAGGAGGGTGCTGTGACCATGATAATAAGATGATTTAGATCATTTAGATAAGCCTAATTATTACATAATAGTTGTACTTTTGGACCTAAAGAAAGCATTTGATCTTGTTGATCATAATACTTTAATACAAGTGCTAATTGAACTAAATATTAAGCCCAGTGATATTATGTGGTTGTGTGATTTTCTGCGAGGAAGACAGCAGTGCTGCAGAGATGGGAACATTTTCTCTAATTTTCTTGACATAAATAATGGAACACCTCAAGGAACCAAATTAGCCCCTATTCTATTTGTAATACTAATAAACACTGTGATTAAAAAATTCAATAGTAAATATGGGAATGATCCACATTATGAATCCGCTGTGTTTGTCGATGACGTCACACTGGTTGAAGTAGTACACTACTCCAAACCACCTACAATGCAAAGTGTACTAGACGATATGAATTCCTGGTTCCGTGAAAAGAAAATGGAGCTCAATCCAAAGAAATGTGTTCAAATTACAATTGACCTAAGCCAAGAAAGAAGATTCTCCAACATTGACTTGCAAGTTGATGGAATTGTAATACCCAAAGCACAGGAAACCAGATTATTAGGAGTCCAAATTAATAATAAAGCTAAATGGAACAATCATGTTGAAAATGCAGTACTGAAAGCTAATCGAAGAATTTACATGCTACGCAAACTGAAACAATTCAACTTTACAAATCGGGAATTGGTTATAGTGTATAAAGCTTATATACGTATCCTGTTAGAATATGCATGTCCTGTATGGTGTACTAATTTAAACAAAACCGATAAACATAGATTAATTAAGCTTGAAAAAAGGTGCCTATCAATAATAGTGAGGAAATATATAAACAGATCGAACTATTTGAAAACACTCAAGGAATTAAAACTCCAACCAGTATTAAGCCGCCTTAATGATCAATGTGTTAAGTTTGGAAAATCTATATTTAGATCCCCCAGGTTTCGCAGTATACTAAAATTGAAATTCTCAAATTATAATAAAACTAGAAGTGGTAACCGTATTTATGAAATATTATGTAAACGTGACAGGTATTATAATTCTACTGTCCCATTTTTAATAAGACAGCTTAATGTACTAGATGATACTGAATATAACAAACTAAATCTAAGTTATGAGATTAGATCATTAATCTCTACACTGTAATCTTTCTCCAAATACTGTAATTACATGTCGGCTACCTTCAACACTAATCACTTCACAGGTTAACTCCAGGTGAATACAGTGCTAGTGTTGCGTATGCATTACTGACAATAAATCAAATCAAATCAAATCAAATCAAATGATGATAAGCAAGACCATTTTTTAAATTTAATTCCTTTTTGCCAGATAAAATGATCCGGAACGAGATTTTGGCAGAAGCTCCACTCCTAGTCCTAGCAAACAAGCAAGATCTGCCTGACTGTATGGGAGTTCGGGAAGTAAAGCCGATTTTCAATCAAAGTGCTCATTTGATAGGTTCCAGAGATTGCATGGTGATGCCTGTTTCGGCTCTTACCGGGTAAAAACATTTTTTCTTCGTACACACAATTTTGCCCCTTTCTTCCCATCTCAGCCCTTCCCCTAATAACATTCGTACTGTTAGAGGAAGGGCTCAATTCAAGTGACCTCCAAGTAAACAGCTGAGTAAATCATGTTTTGCATTTTTGCAGTGAATTATTTACAAGAATCAGATTTAAAGCTTTGTAGTTGTATCCGCTTGTGAACGTAAAGTGTTTTTGTTATTAATCAATATAATGGGATATAAGTAAGTAATAATTCATTGTTCATTATTTAAAACACACAGAGAGGGTATTGCTGAGGGAATTAATTGGCTAGTAGACTGTCTAAAGCGAAATGTGGACTCCCGACCTCCGCGAAACAACGAAAATCGCTAATCTTTGTTACTTAAATGAAATTTGTATATCTATACAGCCTTGGAGCTTTTTTATATTTGAATAAAGTCATTGTGTACTGTATGCTAAAAAAGTACGTGGGCTGTGGCTGTGCTTGTTTTAATATTATTACTGCCATGTATATAACTACCACATGAATAGTCCTCTTTATTTCATAGGTTCTGTCTTCTTAACTATTTTCTCAACAACCGTTAATCCTCACAATTAATGTATGTGAAAACGCAAGTGGAAAGTACCCGTATCCGTATCCTGGTACGAAAAATGAACAAACGTAAAAGAATCCCAACGATCCGGAAACCCATGATTTTTTAAAGCAATTTTCAGATAGTTCGATGTTTCGTCTTATATTGTTAGGTATGTATATAGAAATTACATAAATTAGTTAAGTCTCACATGAATAATTCATTAAGTTGTGAAACACACAACCTTAGGTTAAGTCAGTTCAAAGTTACTTAAACACTTATTGTAAAGGTGCAATGTAAGCACTTCCCATCGGCTAAAAGCCGACGAGTGTCAACGTCCCGTTACATCCGTTATGATGTAACGTCTAGACTTAAGATTGTAAAAATAGGCTCAAGTAGCCACTTGTTAAGTTTAAGATTCTTCCAGACTCTTCAGTGAATAACTGAGAGTCATTCCAGTAACACCTATTTTTAGTTGTTAATCTTCATTTCCTTTTCCTTTTGATTTCAATTATAAATAAAAGTAATTAGTCTTCGGATTAATGTAAAATCACACTCAATCGTTTATTCTTAATCATTCCTTTCATCAGCACGATTTCCAATTATTTACAAATTCTTGACAATTACATAAGTAAATAATCCACGAGTTAGGATTTCATGGTATAACCATAACCTACTCTTACATGGTGGCCTTTGTAAAACATTGCCAAAATATTATTTCCCTGGCGATGCTCCCGAATTACTCTCAATTATCACTCCCCTTGGGAAACAATCGATTTACTTTAAGAATTGATTTCATTACCAGGCAAGTTTGAATAATGTGTCATATTTCGTGAGAATTTTTGAGATTTACAGTTTTGGCCACGCAGAGGTTACATTCCTGCATTTTTGACGTTGCAACACGCACAGCTCATTCGGGACTACCCCAGCGGAGTCAACCTTTATTGACTGTGACCGGTCGAAGAACCCCTCGTAAGTTTTTATTGATAAACGGGGTTATTATTTCTTGTCCACGGAAGGCAGACGGATTTACCTGCGCTTCACCGACCGATGCCCTGAGGATTTGGGTATACTCAACGGACAGCCACGGAGCTTAGTACCGTTCCCACCTCATCCAGGAGGAATTTTATATAGTAAATGCACAGTGTTAAGTTTCATATCCATGAACCACCGTCACGGTACGTACATACTTACGTTATAATTTATGTCCGATAAAAAGAAGCCCTCAGCATCCAAACCTGACCCTAAGCCTTCTACAAGTCGCGTCACTCGTAAAAATTCTGACCCTGATTTAAAAGACGCTTCTGAATTAGCCAAGGTTTTACAACAAGCAAAAGCCAAAGCAAAAGCTACCTCTAGCAGTAGTAAAAAGTCACCACTATTACCTCCGCCATTACCTATAAACACACCACCTCCACCGCCAGTTCCTCCGGTAGTTCCTCCCGCACAAGCTTCTCCTCCGAGAACTCCCAGTCCACAATATTCTACTCCACCAGGCACTCCACCGCCAATCTCTTTACCTCCACCACTTCCTCCACCGTTACCTGCTCTTCCATTAGTTACTCCAGTTACACGAACCGTTCCCTCTTTTAAGCGACAAATATTAAAAGCACGTAAAATCCAACATTTTTCACGTCACGGACCCTCTACCAAAACTCGCAAAGTCAAACCATTCAAAATGGCCGCAGCAGCAGCAGCAACTCCAGTCAATGTCACGGTAAATACCGCTCCCATTCATTCCATTGTTGACTTCCAAAAGATTAAACAATTCATTCCCGCCACTCATGACGTTCATGATTTCATAATTGACGTTCAACGTGTCGTGGCCCAATACCAATGGGATTGGCCCACTCTCCAAGGTCACACTCCCAACTTACTAGCTCGTGACCCCTTTCAATGGCTGCAAACCCAACTCACCATAGCGCCACCCACTATTGTTAGTATTGATACATTCTTCACGGCTCTCCGTGAACGCTATGCTAAGCCTCGACAGGTTTATCTCAATCAGTTAATTTCCCGTAAGCAAAAAGACAATGAATCGAGCGCCAAATTTTTGTATGATGTTGATAGTATTTGCACTCGCTATGACCCAACCATGACTCCACCTGACCGTGTTGCTTGGGGAATGGAAGGCCTCCTTCCCAAGTACAAATCTGCAGCGGCAGGTTTTCCATTTACGAGCATAGCTGCTCTCGTTCGTTTTTGCGAACAACGAGAATTTGCAGATACAACTGCTGGACCCTCAGATATGGCTGCAAAAGTTAAGTCTTTGGAAGAGACCATCCAAAAACTTACCTTGTCTGATGCGCCTAATGCCCAAGCTAATTTTGCTTTTGTCCCTGGCCGCGGACGAGGTCGTGGCAATGGCCGCGGCAACTCACATAATAATAATAATCACCGCGGTAATCAAGGTAACATTCATCAACCAGTTCCCCACCAGCCCCGAGGCAACAATAATAATAATAATAATAATAATAACAATAACAACAGAGGACAAAATCAAAATCCCCACAAAGGCATGCAATGTTATAATTGTAATAAGTTCGGTCACATTAGTCGTGACTGCCGTTCGGGAAACCAACAGAGGGGGCCCAACCAGCGTGGTCAGGGTCCCCGCCCGAACTTTCGGAACAACAATTTCCGCGGAAACAACAATGGCTTCCGCAACAACCAACAAAACCACGGCAACAATCGCCGGAACGACCAAAATGCCCACAGATTGGAAATTTCATTCAATCCCAATCCGCCCCAAAACAATCAAGCTCCCCAGAATCACTTTGCGAATCTTCAATATCCCTCCATAACTTACCCACAATAAATCTGTCACCTGCTTCATCAATGTGCCCATATATCATGTGTTATTTTGATGATGTCTCCATTGATGCATTAATTGACACAGGAGCTTCTCATAATTTAATTCAAAAGAATCACATCCCCTCCAGTGCAGTCATCACTCCTTGCCCACAAAGATTTGTTATCACCGCAGATAAAGCTCGCATTCCTACGTCCCATATAGCCTCCTTAACGTTCCAACTTGATAACTACTTTTACACAACAGAAGCCCATGTCCTTGAAACGCTCACTCCTCCACTCATTCTTGGCTGTAAGTTTATTACACAGTTTGACTTTCATATACATCTGAACTCCAACTCCCTATACAACTCTCACGTATGTCATTACTTTCGTAAGCATGCATACTCAGCCACTTGCTCGTCTGAATGCGGCTGTTCCTCTCCCGTCAAAACATTATTTACTATACAACTTCCCCCTCGACACCAAATGTATGTACCTACTACTCCACTACACACGTCTCACACGACATTTTTCAACCCTCATCCACTTATCGAAAAACAATACAAAGTAATCTTTCCTCCCGTCATCAACCCAGCGAAAAATGTTTTGCTAGCCACAAACATTTCCACATCTACCCAGATTATTCCCGCTGATACTCTTTTAGGTCATGCTCAACGCTATGATTTTACCCAAAGCTTAAATACAGCTTCGGTAATTCCTCAAAATCCAACCCCTTTTACTCCGGAACAACTTCAATCCTTAAATATTAATCCTAAATTAAGGCCAACTGAACGCGCCTCGATCATTAATCTCCTTAATAAGTATTCATATTTATTTGCATGGACACTTATGGATCTTCAAGTTTGTACCCTTCCTCCCATGCGAATTACGTTAAATTCTGACACTCCCGTTCAGGCTAAACCCTACCGCTTGAGCACCACGGAGCGTGAGATTTTAAAGCAAGAATTAGATAAATTAATTCAAGCAGGTATAATTGTTCCCTGTGAAAACTCCAATTATTCCACCCCTGTATTTTTAGTCCGCCAAAAATTAGGTAAATGGCGACTCGTCTGTGATTTTCAAAAACTAAATAAAATCACGGTAGACGAAATATTCCCTCTCCCAAGGATTGATGACTTGCTTTTTCAGTTACGAAGCGCTGCGTATTTTTCCCCCTTAGATTTATTTAGCGGTTATTACCAAGCCCTCATCCACCCGGATGATCAGCATTTAACTGCTATTGTCACTGAATTCGGACTATATATGTACCTACGTGTATGTTTTGGTCTGAAAAATGCCCCTGCCTACTTTCAAAGGCTAGCTGCTCGTACTCTCGGTACTTTAAGATACACACACGCTGTATCTTATATTGATGACATTATTCCCTACAGTAAAGACTTTCCCTCTCACCTGGTCGCCATAGAACTTGTATTTCAGCGCTTAGCTAAAGTTAATTTTCGCATGAATCCCAAAAAGTGTTTCTTTGGTATGCAAGAACATGTAGTGTTTGGATTCTTTTTGTCCCAAAAAGGTCTATATACTGAATCAGCAAAAGTAGCTGCAATCATGGAACAGCCCAAACCTAATAATTTAGAAACTCTACGAAAATTTCTAGGCACTATAGGTTATTATCGCAGATTTATTTGGAACTTTGCTCAAATAGCTGCTCCTCTCCAAGGATTATTGAAGAAACATTCTCTTTATCATTGGAGCCCAGACTGTGATAAGGCATTTTTGACTCTCAAAAATGCGCTATGCACAGCTCCGGTCCTCAGACACTATGATCCCACACTCCCATGTATTTTATATACGGATGCAAGTAATTTAGCCATAGCTGGCATTTTACATCAACAATTTGAGGATGGCGAACACCCAATTTATTTTATTTCTCGAGCTTTGACTCCAGCTGAGAAAAATTGGGGTGCTACGGAAAAAGAATGTTTAGCTGTAGTATTTGCTACACGAAAGCTTCGAGAATTTTTATATCTCAAACCTTTCATAATTGTTACGGACCATCATGCTTTATGTTATTTAAAATGCCAACGTAATCCCACCGCCCGACTTACTCGTATGGCTGTAATTTTAGAACAATTTCGCTATGTAATTAGGTATAAGAAAGGTACTCTACATAGGAACGTAGATGGTGTCTCTCGTTGCCCCTACGCTCTTTCCACTACAAAAGACACGGAAGATGATCTTACCATACCAGGTCTTACAGCCCAATCTCCCACATCCAGCCCCAAGCCACTCCCAGCAATACCTCTCATAAATCCTGCTGATTTAAAGCATGCTCAAGCTATTGATCATACTTTAAATAAATTATTGCAGAAAAAGCGCTCCAAATTAATTCCCAATGATGATGGTATTTATTTTATTCAATTTAATCCCCGCAATCCTAAACTTTTAGTCATCCCTAAAGCTATGATTCCCATCGTGTTACAAAATGCTCACAATCATCCCCTTGGTGGTCATTTGAATTTTCAGAGGACTTTGGCACGTCTCCGTCCATTTTATTGGTGGAGATCAATTACATCAGACACATTTAAGCACTGTACTCATTGCCCAGAGTGCCAAAGTCGCCAGCACCTCACCAAATTACGTATGGACAGTTTGAAAAACATTCCCATAAAAATTCCAGCGAGCACATATGCTATGGATCTATTAGGCCCCTTTCGTGAAACTCCGAGAGGCAATAAATATGTACTCGTCCTCACCGACTTATTTACCAAATGGGTACATACTTCCCTCCTTCCCAACAGAGAAGCTGCCCATATAGCCATGCATTTGGAATCTTTTATTTTAACATTTCCAGGCATGTCTATATTAATTTCTGACGGAGCTGCGGAGTTTAAATCTGCAACTCTACAAGAATTATTAAAACGGTTTAACATTACACATCATGTAAGTATGCCCTTTCACCCCCGTTCCCACGGAATTGTAGAGAGATTAAATCAAACTCTCGCAATTATGCTCAGCAAATTTGTTTCGGACAATCAGTTAGATTGGGACATATTTGTTCCGTATGTAATTACTGCATATAATACTTCCGAGCATTCAGTTACAAAAATTTCCCCTTTTCAAGCTTTCTTCGGTAGAGCTCCTCCAGCCCCTCTACTCAACTCCATTCCCAATACACTTTTACAAATGACTCAGCTCAGCGCTTCTCAGGTCAAAATTATGCATCAAAGAATATCCCAGTTAATTAAAAAGGCTCAATTACAAGCCAAAGAACGATTTGATGCTATGTATCAACCCTTAGAGTTTAAAGTTGGTTCCCACGTTCGATTTTATCTCCCTCAGCGAAAAATTGGTTTGTCTGACAAACTTCTTTGTCGTTGGGTTGGACCTTATACCATAACTTATATTGATAAGAACAATAATGCTGACTTAGTTTTAACCTTTCCCTCTACTAAGCTTCGACCTAGTATTAAGTGTCACCTCTCCCAACTCAAGCTCATAAAAATTGATTTGGGGGATGGCATTATTCATCCCGAGTATGTATATACTACGGAAGACCAACACGAATTTGACGCTTGGTTGACACATTTTCCCTCCGACACCCCAAACTCCGATTCCTCTCTCCCTTCTCCCATCCGTAAACATTCCACACGTCCTTCACGCAAAATGAAACTACAACCGTCCACTTCTTCTGAAGACCGTCCAGTTAAGCGTTTAACTTCTCCTCCTCCAAACTTCTCGCCTCAAACTTTTGGTTATCACTCCACAAAGTTAAAATCAATTCTCAAATCTCCCCAACACGTTGATAGCAATCATACAGTGCGACGTTCCACACGTTTACGAAATAAAACAAAGAAAGTTACATTTTCCCATGTCTGACCACAATGACCAGCAACAATCCCCAGTCCCCGCCTGTGTACCCTTATGTGCCAGGCATTGTCCAGTACCCGACAACTCTGGGCATCAATCCTGCCATTCGACTCTCCGACAACCCCTGGACGGAATTAATCAAAGTTTATCTCCCCGGAACCCCGGACACGCTAATCTGTTGCCCAGTATCCATTTGCACAGTTCAAATATTTCCCTATCAATTTGCCGACGCGTCTGGGAACGAACTCAGTTGTTACGACTCCTCAATTCCTATTCTGAAGAGGACCTTCCGCCATGTTGCTGTGGGAATTGTATTGCCGGACCAAATTCCCTCTCTTCTGGACCAGTTGAGCGCAACTTACTTCCAGGCAACAGTGAAACAATCCCAAATGTGGAACGAATTTCTCCTTCAACTACGCGACGCCCCACCGAATTACGTCTCAGCGACGCCCGTTATTTCAATCGATCCGCAAATTCGGTTCGAACAAATATCTCGGGCATGTTTGGAATCAGCCAACATTTGTGCAATCCAAACCCGTCGATCCAATTGGATCAAGAAGCACGGGCCACGTCAAGGCCCTACTCTGACATTGCCTCAACAACTCCTGTCCACAGCTCCACCGGACCCCATACAAAACCCTCTCGCTCAACCGCCTCAACAAGGCCCTGTACATATACCTTCACTTCCGAAAGTGACTTCACCGGAAGTGATGACGACAGTTTGCCAAACTCGCCCTCTCCCAACTCTGACGCCCGGCCCCCCGCCAACGACTCATATGATGACTGGTACGACGCCTGTCAAGCCGCCGCAGCAATGGACTCAGACGACTGGGACGGTGATCGACCTCAGACCCCAAACGATAATGGAAACCATACAACTCACTCCTCTCCATCAACCTCACCGAATCTACCCGGAACTCGTTCTCAACGAACAAGGGGAATTTGTGGAAGCCCCGTCAACTTTTCAACCTTAATAATTATGATTTTTCTTTTTATTTTTGCCTGTGAAAGTGCTCCACTTGGCATTTGGGGAAGCCTCCCCAACCTCTCCAAGCTGACAGGTGCCGGAACAAAACTAAACATGGCCCGGACCAATTCAATGCACAAAATGGTACCCCTTCAACGGTCAGTCAGTATCCAATCACTACCCTCCATGGCTCAGAACGGTAACAAAAATTTTAATCTTCCCATGCAGGCTGCCCCTTCCAAGAAAAATAATGCGGTCAAAGTTATGGCTGCTGGAGCTGCTCTTATGGTAGCCCCACCAATTATAAGTAAAATCTTGGATTTTATTCCCTCTCGCTCCAACACCTTCCCCGAAATTCCAAAACCTAACCTGGAAACTCCTCCTCCTCCTCCGCTCACTCCTTCCCCACTCGAACAACGACTCTTGATAAACTCACCAATTACGATTGACGATTATAAAGACGATACTTATAAGCCCTTCAAAGATGTTAATAATTATGATGCCAACATAACTCGAATGTTAGAGGAATGGAAATCTATTCATAATTCTTTTCTCACCTTACAGAATAAGCAGGATGAGCCCGGCCAGACAGTTACTCTCACTACTACCCTCTCTCCGCCTGTCCATGCTAAGCAAACAGCATCAGAGCCCATTCTTCCCGCTCTTCCGGTTCCAAAAATGGAAATTGGCGTTGGCGAGGGAGATTCCCAAGTTCTTCTCCGTATTTTCACTTTGTCAAGTACGGCCCTTTCAACCATTATTGGCTTTGGTTTAATTGTATATGGTTTATATTGTTATTACCGGTATCGTCAGCGAAACCGCCAGAACTCCCGAATCTCCCATGCCCTACCCAGCGCCTACTTCATCAATAATCCCCGCCCACACAACAATGACCCATACCCACCCATCGTGGCCCTCAACAATTTATCCAACCAGCTGTCTGCCCGGACTCCAGCATAGTTTTAAGCTCACCTTGATTCTCTAACGATAAGATGTACTAATACAATATTGATTTTACACCTGTTCTCACCTTCACCTTAAATGATTACAGTATGTGTACTAGCTAGTAAAGAAAAACACAAAAACAATTTTTTTGCCCTATCTCTTCTTTACTCTCCCTATCTTTGTTCAAACATACATACCAATTGTACTAACACAATTTGAATTTTTAATGCAAATTATTAAATTTTGGGGACAAAATTTTCCCCGACCGCGCGGGATGTTAGGTATGTATATAGAAATTACATAAATTAGTTAAGTCTCACATGAATAATTCATTAAGTTGTGAAACACACAACCTTAGGTTAAGTCAGTTCAAAGTTACTTAAACACTTATTGTAAAGGTGCAATGTAAGCACTTCCCATCGGCTAAAAGCCGACGAGTGTCAACGTCCCGTTACATCCGTTATGATGTAACGTCTAGACTTAAGATTGTAAAAATAGGCTCAAGTAGCCACTTGTTAAGTTTAAGATTCTTCCAGACTCTTCAGTGAATAACTGAGAGTCATTCCAGTAACACCTATTTTTAGTTGTTAATCTTCATTTCCTTTTCCTTTTGATTTCAATTATAAATAAAAGTAATTAGTCTTCGGATTAATGTAAAATCACACTCAATCGTTTATTCTTAATCATTCCTTTCATCAGCACGATTTCCAATTATTTACAAATTCTTGACAATTACATAAGTAAATAATCCACGAGTTAGGATTTCATGGTATAACCATAACCTACTCTTACAATATAACACCCGAATGCATTCCCATGTTCAGATGGATTTAAAATTCTCAATTTAGAATAAGTTTGTTTCCGCAAAATCGCGCAATGTGATTGAAACGCACGCACGCCTACGAAAATGTCCATAATTTTTGTTAATGAAATCGAATTTTACTCTTCGTATATTTGTCGTTATTGAGCGGCAGTCCGATGTTTTAGTGATAGATGTCGCCCCAACCATTAACCACATACTTAAGCAATTTATTTACACTGGAATCGTGAGCAACGTATTAGAGCGGAATCAAAAATATTTAGCAAGACATTGTTCAAGTTGGGATTTCAGAAAATGCGTTCCAAAACATGTATTTAGTAACTTTATTTATTTTAAACCTTAATTACTCAATTTACAAACAGTTTTGGCCAACTATACCAATAATTTGGAGATCGCAAAATCAATTCACTATTTTAAAATAATTGGTAAACTATCAAGGAATTGAAAAAAAGCTTTGGCAACTATTAGCAAAAATTATCAAGTTTCATTTTTGACCGCCCACATAACCTAGGAATTAATAAAATTATTGTCCCGAATCCCTGGGAATTGGTAAAACACTTCGGCCAAATCCCTTGAGTGTAGAGCCCACCTCATAACCTCATTAATTCCAGAGGTGTGGAAAATACATGAAATTAATTATTGAAATACAAAATACAAATACACTTTCAGAAAGGTTAAAATACAAATATAAACTACAAATACCGGGTGCAACATTGTTAAGATACAATATAAAATACAAATATCCAGAGTCATTTGGGCAAGATACAAAATAAAATACTTTCCTTCCAACAAAAAAAGAAAATATGAAATAAAATACCGTATTTGAAATACAAAATACATATTGAAAATACTCACATATGTATCTCAAAGTACATATCTGAGATGTATCTAGTTTATTCTCAGTAAGCATTTTGTATAATTCGGCCAAATAATCCGATATTTAAAAATAAATCAACTTAATAAAGGTAACCGCATGTTATTAGTCTTTATAGAGTTGTGCATTTGTGTGTATCAAAGTAAATTAATATTGAAATGATATTTTTCCTTTAAATAAATAATCTTATAACTCCTGGGTAATGTATTTATATTCGCGTCACTAATTTAGCTAGCTTTATAATTCTCAGATACATTGAATTTTATGTATTTATACAGTAATTTCTTCAAATCCGTCCAACAGGTTTCAAAAACTCGTTTAAAATGTTTATTTGAGCATGTTTTAGAGTAACCTTAACAATTGCCAGAGTCATGTATTTTAAAACTATATTTTGTATTTGAAATACTGACCGGGTAAATTTTTTGAAGATAAATAAATACAAAATATTATCACGTTTGTAATCTTCAAAATACGAAATATAAAATACAGTAGACATGTTGGTGCTGACAAAATACGAAATACAAAATACCTTAAACAATTTACGGCTAGAAAAATACTAAATACGAAATACTAAATGTATTTCAAATACTATTTCAAATACAATATTTCAAAATATTCCACACCTCTGCCTACACTTAATAACATCATGCTTTTACTATTCCCTGCCCCCCCCTCGTCATTTCAAATCATTTTTCAGGAAGCCCCCCCCCTCGTACCCAGCTCATGACGTAATTTATGAACGCTCTATACTGAAGGTCAATTATTCCTCTACACGCACTTCTAACATTGTTATTGTTGGCCTTTCTGTCAATGACAATGGGATGTCCTATTTAGCCATGAACGGACACATACTTACTCACACGTTTAGTGCTACTAAATTAATAAGCAATGAGTATTAACAATGGACTTTTTTTTTGCATTACTATTATTTGAGTCGAGCCGAGATAGCCAGATGAATGGTATGCGGTGAGGTTATTGATACCTTGTGTAGTTTGTATTAACCCAACCAGTGTATTACAGTCCTCACATCTCTACATTATAACAGCCACTTGATGGAGTCTGTGCCTATTCAAATTGCGCGCTCTTCTGCTTCAAGCACCAATAGATGCCAAGAGTACATATATCACATAAGCAATTCTTTCCTCATCGTGCATCGTATAATTGTTAGCTTGGATCGGAACTCCACTCCTGCCTATCTCTAGGACGCAAGCCATTCTCATAACGACTAACTTTTTCAGCTCGCTGTGCTTCTCGGCTTGCTTGCTGCATATACCACCGGCTTGCTTCGATATATAGTGGATTCGTATACTACATAGAGAGCGGCTTGCTATATAGTGGAATGAGCGCGGCAAGCTTTAAATTACCACTCTCCTGCATCATGCACCCCCCTAATCGCATTCGAATATATATATGCTGTATATACCACCGGATTATCGTCTCTACTAATTTGAAGGAGTGGGCCGTCTTCATCTTGGTGTAATACCGATATGAGATACAAATTTAAGAGGGCAAAATAAATTATTTTTAAATTATTAAACCATTATACAGTAGCACGGGCGGCGACATTGTCACAGGCAGCCATCTACCAACAAGATGACACACTCTTTCAAATTAGAAGAGATATTTTTTTTGTAATTTAAACAATAAATTATTAAAGAATTATACGGTAACAATGGCGGCGAAATTGTCCCGGGCAGCCATCCACCAGCAAGACGGCCTCAAAATCAATCATCAAGGGAAAATGCATGATGGCAGAAATGAAATATTTACAACAAATGTGTTTAAGGAAATTTTCAAAGTATAAATTAACATTTGTATGTTAAAGCGGGAGGGACTCCCAGTCGCGATCTATGGGTCAAACATGTGGTATGGGCAGGGCCTTGGTGAGAAGTTCCCAAGTGCGCTCAATCATAATATTTTGTTTGAATTATTTTAATATTTCAAGTCTTAAATCACATCATAGTAATGCATATTCTAGCGTCTATGTAAAAATATCCCAAACCTATAAGTAGTTATCCCTGCTGAGCAGGGCTTTCTACTAGTTGGAATGAATGGGTCCGAAGCTGCGAACTCATACCATCAGGATTACAATCCTACCTACGCCTACTACTTGTACTTTACAATTAGTACATGACTATTACTCATACTATGTGTGAGCAAACTTCAGAAAAGAATAAAAAGGGAGTTCTGAAGCTGAGCAGTGTTAGTAATTTTTAGATTCGCAGTCAACTCACGGTCAGTTGAAACAAACTTGAGGTCTCACTCAAAGTTCAAGGACTCAGATTTGCTTTATTAAAATAGCCCCTATAACTTCCAAGGTGGAAGTAAGTAATGCACACCAAGTGTACTATCTTATTGGAATGGTCGTCCTACGGACTCCTAATTTCATAAAGTTTTGTCGGTTTTTCAAAATTTTGATCATCTTCTTTTTAAAAAACCGAAAATTTTGGAAATTCTTTTTTTTTTTAAAACAACGCCTACGGTCTACTGCGTTCAGGGATTGCACGAAATTCATACGAAGTAAGATAATTAAAATAAGACGGAGTAATTTTTTTTAAACGCAGGCATGGTTTCAAAATTTGGAAAAACTTATTTTTGGGGCATCGTAAGACTCTTGAAAACATACAATAAGTTTTGACTGGGAAGTGGGAAGTGTAATTTCGATGGTTAAGAGCTCATTCAAAAGCTATTTAATTACTCTACAAGAAATGGTTGAACCGTTTGAAATTTCTAAATTATAATTAAATTTTTGGTGGAATAATTAAAACCAGCAACTCTCCTAATCTAATCATAATTCCTTATGAATCCTCCTTATCACGATTACGATGAATTATCCTTTGATGTTTTTAAATTTATGAAAACTTTCACATTTCATGTTATCCCCCTTATTCATTCGAATAACTGAATGTCGGGTCGGAGCCATCTTTAATCATTCGAAAACCCACATGGGAGCATACACAAATTACGTCACCCGAAAAGGTCGATTTTTCAGACCCTCTCACCCCATCATCACCATTTGTCATTTATTGCTGAATCCACCCACCCTGTACACAGATGATGTCACTACGTAGACAAACTTGCTGTCGCTCCAAAATCAAAATTGTAATGGAAACGTTTGGATTTGCGCTTTGAATTCAAGAATGAATTTATCCTTTTATGTTCGCGTCATCGTAATACAAGCAAAAAATGTAAAAAACGTTCAAAAACGGCGGAAAATTTTGGTGGCGTCATCTTTGCAGATGTGAACCCCACTACTATGTCATCAATGGTCACCAATTACTGCTACTACCTACCCACCCTGTGGGTGACGTAATTTGTGTACGCTCCCCATGATGTTTGGCTCGCATCTCAGTTGTTAACAGCTCATTTGAAAGCTATTTTATTAGGTAAAACTACATTCTGCAGAATCAATTCGACTCGACCGAAATTTTGAAAACCAGATTGGAAATTTTGATAGGAAAATGTAAAATAAAGATCAGACCATAATTTCAGTTAATATTTTCTTCAACAAGGATTCATTTGAGAACTTTCACTCCTTTCAGGAGGAACTTTTCTGTCTTGAAGCTTTTAAATTCAAGATTTTTGTTTCAAATTATTCCTAGTCAGTGATCCTAAAATCTTGATGAAGCCTTCTTTCGGAAACCATTTTGATTTTCAATTTAACTGGAATATCTCATCTCGGTCGATTGCCAGCCAAATGACAAATTGTTAACAACTTATTTGAAAGCTAATGTTCTACAAGTTAAATGCAAAATTCGAAATCCAAGTAAAAATGTTGAACGAGATATCCAAAAAATTGAGCCTTTTTCGACTGGGCAATTTATTCAAGCGTCATCGTCGTTTTTACCAATAATTATAAATTACTAGCTATTGCAATTTGAGTGGGTTTGATCAATTCAGTTACCCTTCTTCCATTCTTGTTCCATATTAAAGAAAAAATCTTCGTATCCAATACAATCAGGGTTGGGCAAATGAAAAACCCCTCCGTGTTATCCCTATATTAATAATTATTAGAATTATAAGGATTCACATAATAATAATTACTTCATCTCATATTACAAAATATTGTAAACTTCCGAGCTGAGCTATTTCATGAGCATCAAGTTAAACTACGGTCCATCTGAAAATTCCCCCTCAGGATTTTTATCAGGAATTTTATTGATACTGGACATTCAGCATCTATAATAATATATATATATATTTAAAATAAATCAAATCAAAATCAAATCTACTCAGTTATCGCCCCCTCTAGCGTAGTGAGCGTACTGTCTGGCTTGGTAACCTCGAATTTTAAAACATGGGTGGTATATTTTAAAGTACAACCCTGGACTTTTAAAGAATTTTAAAAGAACTGCAAGACTGTCCGACTCCGACTGTACTTTTACGAGGAGACTCCAACGGGGCTGGTACAATGCCTGAGTTAAAGCCTCCCCCACACTGGTACATGGAGCTATGTGTCTCGTCTGTCTATAATGGGAAGCAGTATATCCGATTACCTATAATAATATACACTGTAGAATGAGAATGAATAGGGACACACACGATATAGGACACTGCCGAAGGAAGACCCAGTGTGTGTGTGTGGCTGTGTGAGTGAGGTGTGTGTGTGTGTATGGAGACAGACCTTACTCATTTTTTCCCGTCGCCTGCTTTCTCAATCCTCCAATCCAACACGGCTTGTTTTGATTCTTTTGAATCATGCTATCCTCAATATAGACTAAAACTGTCATAGTAAAGAAGTCCTAATTTTGTCTCCCGAGAATATTTGGAAAGCCTCCCAGTCCCAGTACAGCTATAATTACGTCCGAAGTCAAGTCATTTTATTTAATTGTGGAACTAGCCATGTGTAAGCATGGACACCTGTAGTGCCAGTGACTTATTTATTATTGGGTGAGAATAACCTTCTCAAAATATAAATAACTGATCAAAATTTCCCAATGTGCTTCCCAATCACCTTCCCTGTCACGTTTTGTGAGTCAAGTGCAGTGACCAGGACGACCCGGAGCCCAGGACCGTACTCGTACTTGGGATCTGGAGGACCCAGCATGATCGGGCAGTCCGTCTGAATCCCTCTTATACTCCTCGTAGGATCTAGGTTAAACTAAAATCCATTCAATTATATTTTTCCCTATTAGAAAAAAAGCATGTTTGAAAGAACCGGAAGAGCTTTAATAACAAACTAAAATCCGAATTTTTCAGATCAATCTTCCACCTTATTCTTCCAGAGAATAATCTTCCGAGTGATTTTTCAAAATGGATAATCGAAAGTTTCACAGTTTGGATAACGTGTCTCTTGGGCATTGTAAAGACAGTCGGGATCGGGTGGGTGCTATTATTTATTCTGGAGATGTGTTACTTATTTCATTGCACATGATTCAGTGAGGTTAGATCAGGCATCCCTGTAATCTATGGATCAAATTATTGGTTTTAAAAAAATTAATTATTTAGTTGTTGAATTTCCTGTCTCGTGTTCTTTATATTTAATTGTGGGTCGGTGTCGTTGAAGGGTTTGATGGAACAAGTTCGATTGTGAGTAGCTTTTTTGTTAAATTAAAGTAATAAGCTCCCTCCTCCACTTGAACGTGATACGCATTGAAGAATCAACATAAGTGAAATCAATAATAATAATAAGTCTTCCGAGGAAACGGTGGTAGTAGAAAGTAGGAGAGTCATTCGTGCTCCGTAATTGTTACTCTCATGTGTGTGTGTGTGTGAAGTAGATAGTAAAAAGTCGCAAGGATTTGAATCGGGGGATTGTAACATGTACTAATTATTGTGAATGTTTTGAGCACTGAAGTATTTAGATGAGCGGATGTTGTACGTTATCCTTCTCCGGAAACAAATACACGTCCCCCTATGATGACCACATCATGGGGGTGCACGGGGCGATATTATAGTGTAATTTAATGATCATCAATTTTAAATATTCAGGTTAAGTTAAATAAAAAATTTGTAAACAGTGAGGGTAATATTTTCTATATGGGATGGGGACAGATATCGTAGAATGAATTTTTTGAATTGATTGCATGCGGGTTTCGGAGATAGATACCCCGTCGTCGTGACTTGAAACTTGTGTTTTTCTGAATTTTTCACAGGGGTAGAATTTAGAAATTTATAAAATAATTTTTTTTGGTGTTGCAGACAATGTCAAATGAGGAAGATTCGTCGTATGCTTCGTCAGATGAAGAAGGTTTGCAGATAACTGTGCTGGAAAGACTTATCCGCACTCATCCAGTGTGGTTTTTGCCTTGTCTTCAACGATCCGGTGCAGTACATCTTCTCCAGGTTATTTACTATATTTGCTAATTGACTTACCCGTTGGTTCGATGATAATATCGACGACTTGAGGAAATGGCTTGTGTATGATAAAAACAATTTCTTCATGCAGTCTGGTATTACATAGGGTCGAGAAGTTGGTAACTTCATCGTTCGAAGCTCAACACAGCCGATGACAATGGCTGTGTCAGTTAAGTTACCCACGTTTGTAGAGCATTATTTGCTGAAGGCGGTAGATCATCGAATATCTCTCGAAAATTCCACCCATACCTTTGAAACTGTGCACCAATTAGTCCACCATTACTGTTCCACAAGGTAAGGATTTTAAAGTTGTTACTTCTGGACAAACTAATTATGTATACGCAAATGCTTGTATATATATGTACAAGTAGTTTCGGTACGGCTGCTCCACACAATCCTCATTAACTTTTAAACCCATTCTACAAATTCCTTCTCCGACTTAAAACCCGTGTACACAGTCCGTCCCTTAACAGAACCCATTGTACTCAATCTGTCCCCAACTTTAAAAACCATCCTGCACTACTCGTCCCGACATTTCAAACCTTGCACTATCCCCCAAATTTAAAACGTATTTGTGTGAATTAACTAGATTTATATTTTGGTGTGAAGTGATGAAATTCCAGTGTGCCTAACCGTGCCACCAGCCATAGCAGAAGCTACTTCAAGGCAGCAACTACGATCTCTGGCACTTCTGGGGCAAGGTACGTAAATTTTACAGAAAAAAAATTCATTAGAAGGCTATGTATGTATATTCAGGTAAATACACTTGTATTTTTACACTTGTATATTTCTATTCAGAGTTTTGGACACGATCGACCGTGAAAGAACTTAGTAGCCCATCCGACAATGAAGTCAGTCGTCACCTAATTTCGTCTGGGCTAGGAAGCCAGTCCAGTTCATTAAACAGCATTCCTGATAACGGGTAATAGTAAACTACTGCTGCCAATATTTTTGCAATTAAATTGTTTGTATGCTACAGAAATTGTCCTAACCCTATTTCTAGCCATTCCGAGTGCGAATTCGGACACATTAACTTTGTTACTTTGATATACTAGGCCTCATCGACCCACTACATTGAATTTAAAAGTCCCAAAACCTCCTCCTCGATGGTCCAAGTCTACTTTGTTGACAAGCGTGCAATACACTCCAACTGATAGCGGGACTAGTGCAATTAGAAAGAAAAATAGGTCTTCCATTCACTACAAGGATGTGGAACTCTTTAAAGGAGTGGGTGAAGCAGTTTAATATGATTATTAGTGTTTTGGCAGCTTCTACTTATCCCTAATATGCTTGCCCTCCGTCCTAATAATATTAAGCTATATTAAATATAAAAGTATAACATATTTATATTTATTTTACTATACGTACGTAAATATTGAAGGCTTTTTGATAACCGCCGATACTGAAAGTGTTCTGCTCTTATACGTATTGGGCTTAACTGAAAAACGATGTGGAAAATTAGGACATTTAAGGCTTCGATTAAGTTCAAATAATTACGTCACAGAAAACAAACGTTATGACTTTTGTTTGCTCAGAATAGCTCTTCATTTGCACTTCAGTTTCGTATGGCATAATTATGTAAAATAATTTGAAATTTTAAATTGCAATTTTTATCAAAATGAAATAAAATGCCGTTGCTCTATTTCTCAATATTCGAGGAGCTAATTGTCTGCATATTATTAATCAGTCGAGCAGTGGTAATGGCGTTTGAGTGGTCCGAGCGGTCCGTTCGTTGCGGCATTTCGAATGAATTAGTCGGCAAGACATGTGTCCCGTTGCCACTGTCTCTTTCACATATAGAGTTTCTCTCTTCCTTACCCTTTCCATTGTATATACGAAGTATTGTAAATGTACCTCCCTAGTGTTGGGAATGACACGTTGTCCCCATTTCTCTGGGTAGTTCAGTCAATCTGTGTAAATGATCGAGCACCAGTAAAATTGTCATTTGTCGCAGTTTTGACGTCTAGAGTTGTAAAATCTGTAGAGCATAATGGAGATGACCAAAGTGGCAAAATAAAATAGTCTAGTTTGCCTGGCTAATTCTCTGGGATTAGAACTGGCGAAGTTGTCGGAGCATTCTGAGTATAGTTGTAATATCCGTTTCACATTTTATAACCAGTTTGCTGTTAATTTTTTGAAGACTTTAGCGAATGATGGTTTTCATGCAATTTTGTGTTTAAGCAGAAAAAAACCAACTACGACGACAAAGCCAGCGATTACGAAGATATCTGGTCTCCCATTAATAAATCAAAACCCTTGTCTACATTCAAGCCAACTAATCGCCTCAGTCTATTTGAATCGAAATCAATTTACTCAGAACCCGTGGATTCTGTTCGGTTTAAACGATTTAGTGTACATCGGCACAGTGAGCCAAACATTCGGTGGAGCCATTTACTCATCCAAGATGATAACAGTTTTGTTGACCCGGCTAGTCACATTAATGCTGCATCAAGTATGGATAACATTTGGGGTGGTTCGTAATGAATTTTTGCACATGATTGTACATAAATAGCTTTTTTAATGTAAGAAAATTCTTTGTACGATTCCCTTCCCGATTTAGACCTGTATGAACGCTTCATATCGTCAAATGATGTCGTTGTAACTATACTAACAAAAAGATTTAAACTTTTTTAGTAACTTCGTTTTTAATTATTTCAGATGGTGGCCAAGACTCTGAAAATCAAATATGGCCAAAGCAAACAAGTACAGAGGATTATTCTAATTATGTTCATCAGGAAGTAAAATTTCCTATAATGACTCCGCCAAATTCTCCAGGACAGCGTCATGAGTCATATCGTTTTTCGCGTTACGATAACTTGGAGTATAGCAAGTCGGACGATAGTTTTTTACAGGAGAATACAATTTCGCAACCTTGGGATTCATCGAAATGGGAGCATTTGCTTAAAGTTGTTTCTGATTCAACCCTTCAGCTAAATTCTGCGAAGTCACAAATTGTAATTATTTGAACTGGTTTATTGTTTTTGTAGTCATGCGATTACATAAATAGATAATTGTTTTACGCTTAAATATGTAACTATGCATGAATAATTTCTCAGCCCAATCAAATTAGCTTATGATGGCGTGAGTTGACTTGGAGGATTTATAAAGTAATTACTGACAATTAGTATGCATTATACCGTATTTTCACAGGAAAAGAATAAGGCATCTAAGTGCATTCAGTTGATTGTTCGAGAACTGGCAGAAGAAACGAACGGTGTGTTTGGTCCAACTTTAAATTCTTTTATATCGTGCACACTTTCTGCCAAATGCAAGGATCCAAACGTGAGTAATCATCTATTTCAATTTTGTTTCACATTTAATTGTTGAATAACCAATGAATGAGATGATTTCATACTATTCCAGAAAATCATGAAAAATATCAGGCAGTTTATGAATGGAATGAAAAATTACTTGACTGGCACAACTAGTAAAGAGACTGAAGAACTAAGGCAGGAAATCAAGAAGCAAACAGAACTTTTAGATGAATTTGAGTTTCTTAATATTGATTCGATTTTGGAGCAAGTCCTAATTGACTTAATTCTGCACCCTTTGTACAATTACATACTTTGCCTTTTAAACGATACCAATCCATGCCTTGTCATGAACAATCACGACTCATTTAATCCAGAGTTGAAAAGTATTTATGACCAATTTAGGGATACGTATAGCCCGTTGAACAAATTGAAAATGTGGAGTGAATTTGTGTCCAAGGTGGGATATTTTTATTATCTTGTATATATCTAAATAGATATCATATTGTACAATTGCCAGTTTCAGTAATGCTCTTGTCCTATATAATTATCCTCATGTTTATAGTGAGGTGCAGAAGTATAAATTTATGAGAGATAAGGTTAATATTTCTCATTTTATATCTAAACAGGCTCAGGAAGAAGATACTTATAACTCGGAAAATTCAATTGAAAACTTGGCAGCTGATTTATCCAAAGTGTGTAGCAAAGATTTGAAGTCTCATATTGACTTCACATTAGCTTTATTACCACAAGCCACGTTGGATGGAAGTGATTATATACTTACATTGTTACAGTCAGTGAGTGAACGCTTGCATAGCAATGTTATTACCTCAGTTAGAGTTGTCATACCGGACGAAAGAAATGGTACATTAGTGAGGTAAATTTTGAGTCTTCATTATTAATTTTATGTGTGAAAATATTGTTTGTTGCACTAATTATAAATTACCTTATTGTATTTAGTATTGACCATTTGAAAATGCCAAGGCATTTTGGCTATATTGAAACGTGGGCATTTTGACTTTTTGGTCATGTTCTTGGCATTTTGTTGGCAAAAACAGCCGTAGATAGATGTTTGTATTTTGGGATGAATTGAATTCCGGAATGCTACATTGTTTCATACACTAATGTAGTTTCATTTGATATCACAATATCACATCTACAAAAAATGGCAGATTGGAACTTCGGAATCTTTTAATTGGCATGTTCTTTCAATTTAGTGGAAATATTCAGAGCACGAGAGAACATTCTACTGTAATTGATAGATATGAATTGAAGTTCCAGTCCATCATTCGGCATCATTGGTGGAGGCTCGTTTTGATGATCTGGTTGAGATTTACTCTTGGATAACTCTTTAAAATTACCAAGAGTATTTTTTTCCTGTAAAAATGTCTACATACATATGATCTGAAATTAATTTCGTGCTTTGACCAGTCGTATTTGTATTTTTATTATATTTTGATATTATCATTACCTCCGCTTCTAAATCAAAATGCACAAAATAACTGCCTAATATGTCCAATATGCCCA
Source organism: Allacma fusca (assembly GCA_947179485.1). Classification (NCBI taxonomy): domain Eukaryota; kingdom Metazoa; phylum Arthropoda; class Collembola; order Symphypleona; family Sminthuridae; genus Allacma; species Allacma fusca. The sequence continues at coordinate 15,999,312 of OX359250.1, read as the reverse complement.
GAATTTTGAATATTAGGCATTTTTAAATGGCCTACACTAATTGTGTTTACGTATAAATTACATACAGTAAAATTCCTTTATAATGGGTTTTTATGGGACTTAAGATTAATCCCTTATAAGTAAGTAGCATTTAATATTTTTGCTAAAATTAGATGCAACAATTAAAAGATTAAAACAGGAATAGCGATGTAGATTATCCTTTAAATTGCAAAAACTGATTTAAAATAGTTTGTCCTGGTCGTTTGATTTTGAGCAAGTAGTCTCCAAGAATACCACACAGGATACGTGGTTTAATTGGAAAATGGTAGGAAAAATCCTTTTTCTTTCCAAATTCAATATTGATGTGGACAAATTCCTGTCATTGCAAACAGTCATTTGACACTTCCGTGACAGAGGAAAATAATCAAACCGTTACGTTCTAAATTTCTAAATATAATATCTTCCAGTAACGATACATGTTTAATGCTCCAATAATGTTTGTTACAACGGAACCATGATGTCTTGGCAGTCGATTCGGGAGAAAAATTAGGGATTGTACCAATGCTTTGTCTATAAATTATACACAGAATCCCTTACAGGATTAAAAAAAATCACACTGGTGTTGTTACTTTGCATCCCTTATGAAGAGTTTCTCCTTATAAAGAACCTTTAAGGTGAAGCTGCATTTTATACGCTGTGAAAATAAGGTTTCTGGCGTGACAGCCTAAATGCGTGTATTATAAACTGATCCCTTATAGCGGAATTTTACTATATTCAATTGCTTGCGGTGTCCTAAATTGCTAGTAATAACTATTTAGGTCAGAATTGTGTTAAATGCATTCAATTAAACACCAGGCAATATCGTTTGTTTAGTATTAAGTATCTAATTTCACAAAAATGTGTCTAGGAAAATCATTCCCATCCAGAGTTCAACAACCAACAAAGATGTAATTAGAGTGCTGGCATCAAAACTTGGTATAAGCAACCCAAATGACTACGTTTTGGTGTCCATCAAGAATGGAGAAGGTTAACATTTATTAGAATAAATGCAGCATTCATTATGTAGATTACACAAAGATTAAGCTCATATCTGTGGTGTGAATGACGTGACGTTTTTAAAACGCAGAAAGTACATGTTCGGAGAATTCACAAGTGGAATTACATGAAGACCAAACGCTGGCATTTAAAAGGATCAACGCAAAAATCGGTTGGCCAGCTAAAATTTAAAATTCACAGCCTGTGATTCCTTTATAATTTAATTATGCATTACCGGTTTGATTTAGCTTATATTTGCAGCTTGTTTAATAACAACGTGTTCTGAAGTGTAACATTTAATTGTAGCCTCAAGCTCACTTATTTATAACCATTATTTTCCGAGTTTCCTAAATAATATTTGTACCTAATCACTTATAAAGCTGTTCTGGAATGGAATTATTTTTAACTACAATAATATTAAACGAGGTTCACGCATACAAGGCAACATTTTATTTAATACGATTTTAAAAGTCATTTACGTACTAATAATAATTCAAACTGTTCGAGGGCGAATTAAACAATCATTTTTGAAGCAACTAACAGGTAAAAAATGTACAGTAGCAGGAAATAAGTACTTCATAAATATACTGAATGCTTCGAGTTTTTTGGTTTCATGTTAAATATTATTCTAAATCACACTTGATTTAGTACGGATTAAGGACATATGAACCACCCTTCTTTGCGGGCGGTAACCGCAAAGGCTTCCAGGTACACAAAGACACCTATGAGCAGTCAGGAGTCGATCTGACTAGATGGCCTGGTCAGCTGTTATAAGCAGAAACTATTTTCTCAAAAAGAAATTGAAATTTCAGATTTACCACAATAGTTTTGAAGAAAATAAAGACTCGACTATTCTCATAAATGAAGTTCAGTGAAAAATAATCCCTTGAAAAACACATTAACTTCATTTCAAAACAAGTAATTTAAGAATACAGAATATAATAAAAGAAATCCACACAAATTGCATTCCTAACCAACCCCAACCCTAAAAAATTGGAAGTTATTTTAAGAGAAATATGTTGCAAGCTATAGGATCAGATTCGCAGAGCACTCGCCGTAGCAAAGGAATGTAATAAAATATTGAGTAGGATGAGAATTCAAACTCGCTGGATTTCAAAAAGTCTCACATCCGTGTCGTACCACACTGGAGGATCCGTGTTCCTGAATAACAAAAAATTCTAGTGAGGCTTTATTTTTCAGAATTACATTCTGTAAATCTTGTACAGACGTGAAATGAAACGACAGAATTAAAATACAGATGCGTTGAATTGAAATAAAATACATATATATGTAGAACTTATGCCTTAAGTTACCTCGGTATATAACTTGTTAAGTACATAAGTGACATATCTGAAAAATTACCTGAGGTAAATAACACCCCACATATAAGTACGAAACCACATAGTTGTTCCACTATTTGCTTGATACTTTCGAATAAGGATGGGATGTGGAACTGGCAAAAGCCCAACTAAGGTTCCGTGTTGCAAAAACTTCAAAATTTCACTTTCATCAGTCAGGCCTCTGTTCGGTAAAAAGCAAAGGTTGCCAGTTAACAATTAGAAAATCAAATTTTCGATAATAGCCACATAAAAATTTCAAAAAGTATAAAGCGCTATCTAAACCCCGGATCTGTAACTCAAGACGAACAGGCTGATACACATATCTGTATGTATTACAATACAAGTGTCTATCTATCTAGCCGGGGTTAGGAACATAAATTAAGCACAGATACATTACCACCACAAAAATATAACAATCTTTTCAAAAGTAAAATTGCTTATTAATTATATAATAATTATTGTAGAACTATTACTTGTCAATGCAAATTTTCTCCACCTGGGGAACCAGGACTTGTAGAAGCCTCATCACCGTTTGAAGAGGTAGCTTCGATTTCCAACCCTGAACCCAATCTGGGCTTGGACTCCATTTACTCTCACTCTGCAAATAGTAAATTACAACCTTTTGCAAATCCATCAAGATTTCAAAACCGAATATCATTGAACTTAATGTACATAAAACGCATTTAAATTCGGATCTGTGATCTTGTAATGTGTACTAAAAAATGATTAGTTATTCTAGCGGATAAGTTGCTAACCGGCCAAAAATGATAATATAATTTCATAAAATCATTTGACGACACTTACTACAGTGGAGAGGACAGAAAAAGATCTTTGCATGTGTACTCCGTGACCACTAGTTCCAGTGGGTAAATTTCGTGCTTTCGAGGCCGCAGGTGAAGAATGGGACAGCGGCATACTAGATGACCTGGGAATTTGCGCAGGCGTTTCGTTGCCAGTCAGTATGGCTCCCGCAATTCCGGATATGTCTAAACTTCCAATATCACTATCTGCTTCAAAGGCAAGATTATTTTCACCATCTACTTGAACCATGATTGGTTCTACTTCTCCTTTATTTGTAGCGTCACTAAGAACATTTGACACGGGGTGCAAGATTCCGTTTCCATTTCCCCTGGTTAGTTGATTTAGTTGCTGTGTGGATGGATGAGCCGACTCACGTTCAGTCATTTTTTCAATTCCTGGAATGGATGCTAAGCTCACTTTAAGTGTTCCGGGCTCAGCAGGCAGAGCTGGATGTGACCCTTCCATGGAAGGAGTTTCTGCACTGTTTGACACTGCACTGTCAGTTGACGTTTTCCGCTCCTTTATTGGGTTGTCCCTGAGAAGATCCAATTTTCCTTTCGAGGGTTTTTTCATGAGTGGAGCTTTTTTCATTAAAGATCTATTTATGCTACTTGAGTCTGTTGCTAAATTAGCGAGAGCATGGAATACCTGACGTTTTCGAATGATGGTGTAGACTAAATTCGAATTTCCTAAAAAAATGACCATTTCACTCCTTAAACAAATGTTCGAATTAGCTTTGAAAAATTATGTTTCTTACAGGATCAATGGAAGGCAACCTACCGTCGAATTGATACTGGATGATATTGTTAAAAATCTCGAGTAGAAAAAATATTAAATGATGGTTGTTAGGTGATGAAAAGAGAAACCACGGTGTACTGAAAGCTTCGAGAAAATGTAACAACTTTGTGCTTGACACCATGGACAAAGTTTTCAAGTATGGTGACACATTGACCAGAATAGTTAGCAGGCAATCGAAGAGTGGTTGGAGTCTCTGATGTCCAGTTGTAATGATTTTATGGAAAACTATGATTAACAGATCAGCATGTGTACCTGTAAAAACAGGTATATCCATTGGCATAGTAGCAGTATACGGCTTATTCAACCGTACACCAAAATTTCTTTCCCCGCTGAGCAATAAGAGGATGAAGACTCCTATGTGCATCAGTCCAACACGAGCTGTATACAAATAATTTTTAATTTTTAGTTCTCATTACACACTTCATCACATGTATGCATCTCTGTTCTTATTGAAATGGATGTATCACAACTAGTTGCTCGTCCTAAAATTAACCATTCATATTATGTCATGTCATGCCAATTCGGTAACTTACACTGGTCGGCCCGGGAGTCGTTCAGGTGGTAGAGAATTGGAACCAATATATCCAAAACATCACTGCTTTTCAGTACATAGTACAAGAATTTCTGTTCAATAATCATTTAATATCTATATTATTATTTGACAAGATACGAAGTTAAGAATAATTTGTTCAACTGGTATGCTATGATGAGATGGTAACTGGTAACATTAAAACCGAAACCATAATCGTACAAAGTATTTTGTATTTTTTACCTTGTTGTAATCGCACATTTTCCAAAAGAAAACTAGCAACTCTTGATGAAATTGTATTTTCTTTGTTGAATTAGGAAGATACGTTTGAGTCAACGGATTATTGAGAAGACGTGTAAAGCCTTTGAGAATAAAGTAAAAGTCCTCTTCGCGATGAATTCTTGAGATGTAGTTAATAAACAGGTTATCCATATTGGGTGTTGTCTGTGATAAGACAAATTATAGTTGTAAGTGCTTACTTATCTTAGAAATATTTACCAAGTAACCATACGATTTATTCTTACAATTTCTTATTAAATTATCGAAGACAAAATATAAACATATTAGCCCTGGAAAACAAAAAATACAGCGGAGTTGTCACGACCCGACACGGAATAATAATAATAATGGCTGAACTTTTCGCGTAGGGTCACAGGGTTACGAGTACGTTGATCTACCTTTTAAGTGCTTTTTGCAACGCCAATATTGACTTTGGTTGCCAAAGTTTAAATGCAAAAAGGTATCTAGCTATACAAAAAATTTAGACCAGCTAAAATCCTATCACTGACTTCCTTAAATAATGTGAAATGAAATTTTCACGTTGAACCACGGCAAGTAATCCATACAATAGCTGTTATATTCTTTACATTATCACAAAATTAGACCAAAAATTAAGCAACTTGATAAGGCTACCTGAAGCTGATTTCAAGTATATTTAAGTAATGGTGGAATATAATATGTAATAATGATCCGACGTATAACTTACATCTTCTTCACAAGAATTATTGGTGTCATGATCTAAAACAACAACGAGGACCTGAAGAGCAGCTTCAACAAGTGGTTCTCGACTATCCGCGAATATGAGATGATTGTAGGGCAAACCGATTCCCACAGGATCGTAGGAACACACGACATTTAAAAGTGATGTGAAGAGCGGCAGTGCATGCCGATTTTCTCCTGACGAGAAATACTCTATCCACTTATTCGGAATCAGGGTATCTCCTGTTAATTATTATGATACATTAAATTCTTAGATTTTTATAAATAAAATTACTTTAGATCAAACCTACGTACAATCATTTTTACGAACACTAGGTACAATACCTGAGGGTTGTATGTAGATAGTTTCACTAAAACAAGCCAATAATAATTTCAGAATTTCAGTTCTGTTGCAGTCATGCTGTGGTACATGATTAGGAGAATTCGCAGCACCAACTCCTGCTTCCCAGATATACTCACAGCTATCCACTGACTGCAGATCTTCCGCACGATCCTAGACATTACGAAAAAGAAAAATTAATATGTGCTGGTCCGGGAGCTTATTTTCACATTATTCTATAAAGTCTTCAGGAAGCGCTGCATTTCATAAAAGCCGTTGTCACTTGGTATGACACCACTCATCGGAGTGCTTGTCATTTACATTCAAATGATCTCTCTCTGAATCGTATTTGTGTTTCCAGTTTCAATAAAATTCAGCAATCTGCTTATTTTCAAAATAAATTCTTGAATTTATAGTAAATCATTTTAATTCTACATTATACAAAATAGTAACTTACAGGCCCGGACTTTCTGTTAGCTGAAACCGTGAAATCCGGACAGAAGAGTAAATCCTAAGAATAGTAACAAAAATACATTATTAATTATATATATATATAAGTATCAATAAAACAACTATTACTTGTCCATACAGATCTTAAGCTTCACAGGTATATAGATCAAGTTTGTTTATGTTAATACCCCTTAATTACGATTATTACAAACAGCCCAGTAATGCTAACAAAAGTCTCCGCTCTGCCCGAATTAACGGCAGAGCGCTCTCTAGCGTTACATCAATATCTGTTAGGAAAAATCTAAAATAAATAATAATATCAACCGTCCTAATTTGTTCAACTCACAAATACTATCGTCAACAATGACTCATAAGTACTAGTGACGGAATTCTTACACAAAGAGCACTGACAAGTGCCTTGGCCAAGGGCAATGTGTCATCCTCCTCCGTAGCCGTATGTGAGCTCGGTAAACTCGACCAAAAGAACGTCCTCCAGTCTGCGTCCTCAAACATGTACGGGATAATTCGGGTAAGGAGCCTCACACAATTGAGAGCTGTCACATATGCACATAAACCAAAGCACATTCATTAGATTACTCATTAGTCCCACTATTCCCACACACAAAAAAAAAAACATCCACACGAACCATTTATCTCTCCCAATCATAGTCAGCCTAAACTCCTCACACACACACTGTTTACAAACAAATCCAAAACCATAGATATGATTTTTACCTGTCATTTGATCCTGCTGCGTCCGACAACTCGTATCAACAGCTTTGACTAATTTCTCAACAGACTTGTACGTCAGGGTTGCTAAATTATTCGGGGACTGGTCTCTCAGTGTACGGATTTCATTTGCTGGAATTAATGTGAAGACATCCAGAGCGGACGCAGCTGTGTCGGACCAAAACTGATTCCAATAATCCTCATCATGGGGGTCAATAGGCTGGAAAGAGACAAGAATTCAATGTTAAAAAAATACTACAATACTATTACAAAATACAACCTTACAAGAACAGCAATCATTTTTGTCTACAATTAAACAAACTTTACCCTCGTCTTGGTGGTCAGCTCAACAAAGGCCTTTCGAAAGTTAAGCTTCGTGTCTGTATTTCCCATTGTTGGGAATTATTAGAGAGATAACTGGACAGGGCAGCTGTGTGTCTGATGGTTAAGGAGTTTAGCTCCCAAAAAAAAGTAAGTTCAGTATAACTACTGATTGAAGTCAGACCTGACTGATGTCTCGTATATAGTCGTGGTGGAACACAAGTAACTTTTTAAATTCAAACAATATGGGCGAAAATAAATCCGAGGTGTACGAATCTAATCCGAGTCTGCGTCCCAACCAAATAATAGCACGCAAATGTTTTATCCAGCTATTTATTGATCACTTCCTCCTACGTAAGTAGAGTGTATGCACTGCAGCTCCTGCTCCAAAGCTCCTCATATTATGCTTCAACCCTACACAACTGGAATCTACAAAGTATCCACACATTATACTTACTACACGTCAGTAGTCCTTTGAGACCAAAGTTGGCCTAAACTGTAGATGCACATCCTTTCGCTCCTCTCCGTCCGTCCTCACACACACACACACACACACACACACAATGTCACAATCCAGTCCTATTCCAAAGCTCCTCAGAAGCACGAGCCTCAATTCATCTACTTTCTTTCTTTCTCTTATTCCTTTCCTTCAATAAATTTTATTTCCATAAATATTCATCCATAATGACCAAATATTTCCTTAATCCTTCAAATTTAGGAATTTTCGTCAGGGAAGGAATTATTTCATTTTGTTAATTACTTAGTCCCGCACAGCGGCTGGCGTCAGCTCCCAGAAGTCCTCGTTCCAGGATTTGATCCGGATACTTATCCTTATAAGGAAAGGTTTCGTCTAAATTACTTGAATGAGACTGTTTGAGAAATTTTAAGCAATTTCATGGAAGCTATATGGGGTATGACTCCTGTGTCTCACTGGGACTCAGGGCAAAATGGCACAGTTTGAGGTACTCAGAGAACATACATTCGCAAATTCGGAATTGACGTGATAACGGGAAAAATTTGTCTGCCCGTCATATGGAAGAAAAAATGTTTTATGATAGCGTGTGCTACGGAGCCTGTGGCTTCTAATACGAATTTTATTTTCAGAGGTGTCCTTTAAAAGATTTAATAATTGCAGTAAGGGAAGGTCCTTTGGAAGAAAGACCTTGTAATGAAAGGTAATCAATGATCCATACTGAGTCATTATGGGGATGGGGATGGGGTTGGAGTATAGTTGAGAATTGTTGATACAAGTGGACGGTATGGAAGCATTTATAGGGGGATCATGGATGACAGGCAAAATGATCTAAATCCCTGGCCTGAGTAATCTTTTAAAGGGAAATGGTACTGTAGATCCAGGCCTTCCGGACAATAAGTATAACGTTGTAGTTATGTGCAGCAAAAGGTTTCAATAAAAGAAAAAAAGCAAATAGGATTCTGCATTGTATGATAAAATAAAAGTGTTGAGGTTGATTCAAGTCGTTACTTTTTTTAATTCTGGTTCATTTGGCTTTTAGTGACAGGTTTTGTCCTTTCGTACTTGTAGTTTATTTTAACTTCCAGTGTGATCGTGGAAAGTCCTGAGGGAAGGGCAAAAAGAATTTCTGCTCAAAGTTGTCAAATAATTACAGATACAATGGTGTATATAATTTGCTTGAATGTTATAAATGCTCTCGTCACGACAAACCTTACCACTAAGGTAATGGAAAAACTGTGAGCATATTTCCCCCATCAGACACATTATTAGGGAGTCGGAGAGATTTTGGGATCATTTGTCCTCATTATTGTTCCTGGGTTGAAAACTATGCCTATACTGTGAGTGGGGGAATTTTTTAAAATTAGATGATCCTTTTTTGTGAGGCAAATGTAATTTATAGATATACAATATCGATTCTTTGAATCGTCAGATTTAAGACTCTTCTGCAACTGGAATTTATCGTAAAACACTTTTCAAAACGAATTGAATTCCCTGAGAGATCATTCTTCGTAAGGAATGATAGATGCATTTTAAAATTGCTTTTGTCGGACCTGTAATGGAATCTTGAGTCGGCTCATATAATTTCGCAAGAAAGAACCCCTATATTAAGGAAACTGAGAATTCCGTTGTAGCTTTCATTGCCACTTTGATTTTTATTACATAGAATGATCCCAATGTACTGACACCTTGAAGTAACTTGTCCCCATATGTAAGGTTTCATTTTCAAATATAGTCTTCAATTGATTGCACCATTGCACGAAAACGAAATGACAATATGATTGTGCATTTTATTATTAAGTACATATGTTCTTTGTGCAGTCACATATTTCACACATTACACATATTGATTTGCAGTTGACCTTGGAGGTAAGCAGGTGTGCTGCAGTTTCTATCCTGGTAGAGGCAGATGCGTAATATTTATTTACATACCGAAACGTGAAAGATAGTAGGAGCACCGAAAGGAAATTAATAAAGTATTTACATAAATAAATAATTAAATATAAATTATAATAATTATTACAGGTGCTGCGACACATTTATCCCACATTATTCCATCCCTTGAGCCCATATAAAATGAGACTTACTGTAGAAATATTTATTTAATTATATGGCCAGCCAATTATTCATGTAGATTTTATGAAATCCACTGCAGTGACCAAGGTTAGCATAAGGCATTAGATCACGGATATAAACCAAATAGTAGTATTGTGGCTCCAAAAAATTCCACTGAGCAAACGTTCCTCGTACTAGTGCTGGGACTGTTCCGGTCCGGATTAAAAATTTTGGTGAAAAGTGAACTGAAAACTTTACTTGTAGATATATGAGAATATGTAAATTGTTTCAAACCATAACCGAATTTGCCATCGGCTGATTGGTAAAAATGTGCTTATTTGAAAAATGCTCTGTGCCCATGTAGTTCCCAAAGTAGGAAAAATTTGGTAATTATGAAAATTCTTTGTACCCCGGTAATTGCCAAACTGTCTGTAGATAGAAATGAAATCATTTTACGCAGGGATGCGGTGGGAAGATATGGCTCAAAATAAAGACGAATGAGTGGTATCGGACGTTAGATCTGCTTCCTTTGAAGAACTTGACATACTTACGGCATGAGGGTTATACTTATACTCAGGCCCCTTAATCCCAAAGAAAACAAATAATTCAATCGCGAAACAGGAAAACCAGACGAATGTATTATTTGCTAGAGGGCTACCCAGCTGGGGATATAGAAAAATGTTAAAAGACAGGACTAGGAACTTCAAATGTCAAATAAAAGTAATCCGTTTTGTCAAAAAATCACAAACTCCTTGATATGTATGTTTGAAATAGTCGCACCCTCTACCTCATAGAAAGGGCAATAATTGTAAAAACATTAGATTCCCCATTTTCTAGGCAAGTTTCTTTTTCAGATTTATCAAAATTTCTTCCTAGAACAAAAAAAAACTGGTCTCGACGTGCTAGGAAGTGAAGTAAACTCAGAAGTTCTTTTGGAAAAAAGATGACTTTAAAAAAATAAAAGTAACTTTTTAAATAGCACGAGCTCCAAACGCGCAGGTACACCCGTTGAGAATTGTGAGAATACCTGATCGTCCATAATAAAAATGGAAACATTAGAAATTCCATAATTCCGGATCTTTCTCGGAAGCTGAATCACAAAGCTCCTCCAAGAATATCTGCTCCACTGCCTTGAATGCTGAGGAAAATTCTCTAGATATTGGGAGCATCGAATATTTTTCATCATTGCCCTTGCTATGGAGCAGGGGGAGAAAAAGGTATTGGCGAAGACATATCCTGGATATATTTGCTCAAGTAAAATTCAGATTTAGAAGGGAAAAAAGTGCTGTGTTTTAGGGGGAACTATCTACAGCGTCACGATATTACTTGGTTTTTCAGAAAATCAAAAACAGTTTAAAAATTTACATCAAAATCAAACTTTTGAACTATCTGGGCTGTTTACACTTCAAAATATACTGTTAACTTTTAAAAATTAAGTATTACAGGGGAATCCAGGATTTCCACAAGGATGTTCCAAATTACCACCTGCACCTGATAAAAATTCATTTGTTAAAATACTTTTCAATTTTAAGTTTACAATGTGGGACTATTTTCGAATTTCTGAAAGTCTCAAAAACCATGAATGTAACGTACCCCTACAACACAGCCTATTCAATCTGACTGGCTTTTTGTATTGAAGTAATTACTGTAGGATAGTCCTTGAATAAGCTACGTTAAAGTGAAACTCTGTCCAATGATAATGGGTATAAATAATCTGACTCAAATCGCACAAGAATTGTTATTAGCAGAAGAACGATTTTCAAATGTGCTCACACGTTGACTCTTAGAATAGATACCACATACGACTCTTCATAATGGAGATGCTTAATTATAAAAATGGCGTCAGTGCATTAATTCATAATAATTTCTAAAAATAGAATATTACTATAACTTACTGTTCTTTTCCCATGACATTGTACAGTAAAAGTGAATTCACAAGGTCTGGATGGAAAAAGCATAAAAAAGAAAAAATGCGAGGGGTTTTAATGCTATAATTCGAGAGGGGAGGATTATCTCCGTTTCTCGAGGGATAGTCTCCGGAGATTATGTCGGATGGAATAAAACCGAACACGGGTGACTGTCCAATGATTGGTAAATATTACCTCTCCAGTATTGCTGTTAAACCAATTTTTGTAATAACATTTGTCTGGGCTACCAAGGTCAAGCAGCTCGTGGAAGGACGTATCACAGAGGAATGAATCACTTATTGTTAGCACTACAGGAGCCAAACAAACTACCCGTATATGAATCTTCACCATGCTTAGAAGTGAGGTTGATCTTCTGGTATTTGACACATAGGATCAAATGTTACTTCCCGTATATGTAATTGTTCTGAAATTGCATCTGTAGCCCATGTCCCGTTCCATCCCACCACTCCCAACAGTTTGGATTCCAAATCCGTCTGCTCTTGACACTAGTTGTTAAAATTAAAAGAGCTAGTATGAAGTTCAGAGTTTCTTGTTGTTTGTACAACACCTACTGTTGGTCATGGGTAGTAGTAACCATATCAACACTGATATCCGTTGATAATAAAATACAAAACGTAATAATTATTTATTGCCAGCAATCACGCCTTCCGCCAAAGCGGATAGAAATGTGGGACTGCCATGAATTTTAAATCTGAAGAAGCCTAAACTTGTTGATATTATCTTCCTCAGAGCGATGTAGTTGGGTCTTTTTTAGGCATTACAGGGTGTGTATTTGTCTTTCATTATTATGCGTGTATGGGTCCAGGGTTATAAAAATGAAAATGTGTGTCACCTTGGGCAGGTATTTTACGTGTCGAGGCACTTTACGAAAATGTCAAATTGTCAAAAATGCCCATTACTTACCTTGCTTCGAAAATATCCAGAATTTTCAGGACACATTTTTGGTATTTTGGGGCGAAGTTTCCATAAAATCCTTCGCTCAACACAAAAAAATCACTTGGAATATCAGTTGAGCCTGTCAGGAACAAGCGTCAAAATTTTCGTTCAATTACCCTTTTGAATAGAGATTTCTTCTGATTTTTAAGAGAACAAAAATTGGCGTCCACAAATAAATGAAAGAACGAATCGTACGCGCGGGATTTTTTTATGGAAAATGTATACTGTAACTTTTAATTTAAAAAAAAAATCATTAACAAATATTTCCGCTAGTTTGTAACAAATTTTTTCTCGGTTTAAAAATTTTATATCAAACGCTGGCCTGATTCCCCACCGTAATGCGTAATTCCCCACCTGAAAGCCTATAATCTCTCATCATTTCGTCCCCGTAGGTTGCAAGCACGAATTGCTCTTTGATGTCAAAGGAAGTTCATTTTAAATTTCTACAAACTACCGACAGTAATAATAATTTTAATAATAAATTTTCCAGAAAAAAATCTGCCCTTGACTTGTTCATTTGACCATGAACTCAGGTGTTCGCGTGTTGTCATAGGTCAATCCTGTTCTTTTGAAAAATGAGCAGGAATATTCTCTTCGGAAAGAAACGATAATAGAAAATATTCCAACACGCCCACTTATATAAACTAAACGTAATGTTCTCTTACTCCCAGTATACATTATGTACGTACTATTCCTACATATCCAATACGTAATCCATCCACAGCACAGTCGGAGCAAATATGGATGAGGTAGTTCCTAATCCCCAGGACAGTAAATATTATCGATTAACCCAAGGCAATTTGTATCTAAACTCACGTGGGAATAATTTGAGGTCACATCTAAAGTTTCCCCAGCCTCGTTTTTAATATTAGGTCACGCTATAGTTACATTCCCCAGAAAATCCCTGGCGCGGTCAGAGTAATTATGGCAAATTAAATTGTGAAAAATCCCGAATACTGTATGCTCAAAATGCACAGTTGTGGCTGGAATTTGGGCATGATGCCTTTGGTCACTTTCATTTTTACAACCCTCCATACATACATATATATGTCGGTCCCTTTCACTCCTACAATTTATTTAGATTTGGAACTCCGTTCCCTCCGGGATAGCTCCAAGCTCTCCAACCAATACCGAAAATAATTATTTTAATCCCTTGGTTTTGCGTAATGGGTTCATTTGAGTCACTCCTTCCATGAAAATATTTACCCTCTTGTTTCTCACCTTTTAATCAATTTTATTATGTACATACATAAAATATATTCTCATACGATATCTAGGTTTTTTCCTCAATAATTTTTATAAAATCAAGAAGAATGCCAAAGTGGTTCTGAAAAACGTTGAGTACACTCAACATTTATCTTGGGCTGTCGATCACCATTCTTAAAAACATATATTTGCTCTAAAAATTACATAATAAAAAATAATAATGACACTAAACACAGAAATAATTTTAAAAAAAATCCGGAATTTCTGACCTAAGATATCCTGAGGGATCTCATCTTCAATCTGCTTTGACTTACAAGGATAAAAAGGAACGATTGGAAAATTCCAATAAATATGAATAATATCCACAGCCGGGGTTTTTACACCTTTTACAGTAATATGGCCTTCGGACCAGAAACGTTGGGGTTTGTCCCTCATGGGATGATGTAAGGAGCAATCAGCATACATATATACATAATAGAGTTTTATTTAAGCGGAGGGATTGTCTGCACTCCTGTAGAGCTGTTAGGGTAATGCTCATGGGAGTTAAAAAGCAATTAAGATGAATTATTTAGGCATTAACATGAATAAAAATAAAGTTGAGCACCTTTCCGTGCTCGGTCTGATCAAATTTAAATGCTGCCAATGACTCAAAAGTAAACTCAGAATTATTATTGGGTATATGGGGGAAATACACATCCAAGGGAAAATAATGGTTTCTGTAGTGGCTCGCGGCTGCTGGTAAGTAAGTATATGACATGTATTTACTTGTGAGGCCCAGAACACCTCCTGGGTTTGACCCTAGAGGGACTAAACGTTCGAATGAAATTCTTTTGAGGAGTCTCCTCTATCTCTGAGAGATAATAAATGAAGTACCTACTGGATACCTACTTACCTACTCAGACATACTTATATTACAGACTCAAGAAAGTATATAATGATGGTCGGGAGGTATAGTATAGGGGATATGTGAAGGGTGTGAGGATGAAAGGAGAGTGCATGTAGAAACTGAATGGAAAATACAAGTTGATGTGTGCAATGACTATAGAGACAGGTGCAGGTGTGCTCCTTCCAAGTATCCCAAAGTCCTTTCTGTCTTCTGTCTGTCGAGGAAGCATTGGACTCTTTCAGAACTTTGTTTTCCCTTGCACTAACATTGTTGTGGCGCGTTGCACTCCATCCCCAGTCTGAGACAGTTTCTTGATCGTGGTGCAACAAAAGTTGGATCGTTCCTCAAACCCTATCTCTCATAAGCTCTGCTTGTTTGTTTTCCTCAGAAGAAATTACATCTCGTGGGTTTTTTTAAACTCTTCCCTCTCCTTGAGTATAAATAATTTAGGCCAGACGTTTCCATCAAGAGCAAAAGTCCGGAAGTTTTTTTGGGGGGGATCCGCTCTAGGATTTCTTTAAGAAAGAGACAAAAATAATAATTATTTTTGAATCAATCCGTGACATTTTGAAAGTACTTCCTCGGAAAAACAAAAGTGTTGGAGGCCTTACCCATTAGGCTCGGCTCCATAGTTCCCATAATAAGATTTTTTTGTCTCATTTCGCTCTTCGAAAACAACATCATACTATCTTTTAAACGGTGGATCAATTTTACGGGTAAGTTAATGTTCTTGTTTTTTATTTACTCCCAAGCAAAGCCTCGTTCCGCTGGTCTGTTGAGCCTCATATCATTTGGAGATGTAAAAGTGACATTGTTTGTCCTAAATACTCTTAAGTTATGAGTAAATATCAGGCACATCTGTCAGTGTTCAGCATGTATGTAAGTATGTATGTCTGGATGGAGGGGGTCTCAGGAAATATTTTTCCAGTCAAAGATAAAATAAACGGCGAGTAATAATTATTATTTAATTCCCTATAAATTCTAGAATCTCTTGTGGGTGACTTCTGGGTCTTATAAAAATCAGGCGCTATCAGCAATAAATGATTAGGAGCTTGAGCGGTCAAGACAGAGTGTTTTAATGAAATCCACCAAGTAATTATATTTAGATACACTCAAACCTTTTAAATGACCTGACACCCGTCCTATTTCATATATTTTAAAATTTAGCTCTCATTATCTGCGTCCTATGCGGAAATTCTTATTGAAGTCCAAATGAACATTTCCTTACAGAGTTCCAATAGTCTGACATTCTCAAATTAAACATTTGGTAATTAATTGGGAAATTGGATCATATATTATTTAAGCCTGAAGGAAATCATTGTGCCTGAAAGCTTTCAAGATAAAGAATCTATGCTTTAAAGTCAGCCAGTCAAATTATTGCAACATTTAAAAAATTAAAATTCTCTTTAAACAAAAATCTTTGCTAGCCCATTGAAGTCACAAGTGACATCGGGAGCTGGTCATATATAAAGTGAATATTAGAAAATCGGTAAAACAAAAACTCAGAGATGATAAAGAATGAAAACATGTGAAGGTACTTTGAATTCAGAATGAGAGAGAAAAAGTTGAGGGGAGTCCTGTGTGTCCATGCGTATGTATGTATTTTTGTCTCTTGAAGAGAAATTTCCAGGTGTAGGATCAAATAAGTATACGATAGTGAGAGGAAGAACACGGGGCCCATAATTACATACTGAGCTCTAAAATAAAATTCCTGTTGAAATACGCTCAATAGTTGACAATAGTAGGGAAGCCCCGTTAAATGTGACCATGACCAGTGCCCTGCCTGGAAATGTCTCTCACTCTTCCAACCTTACTTCCATCACAGACTCAAATCCTACGCTCCAGTATAAAAAAAAATTGAACCTTTTTACCCTTGACTGGGAGCATTGCCACTCTATGTGCTTCCATTAGCCCTTAAATGTGTACTTTTAGTTATATAGTTTCCCTATAGAGATTTTAGCTGTATCAGATTATTCACTCATTCATATTCATGGTGAGACATTGTGTGTCATACAAATTGAAATGTAGGATCTTGGGACTAGGAATATGCTCCTTTGCATGCATAGTGTTGTTGTCAGGAGCTGTCTAATATTTTGTAAGGGTAGTCACAAGTCAGAAATGTCACCAAGGCAAGGATATGGTGGTGTACAAGCCTTGGGTATTTCCATCAAAGAGTGAGGTGATCCCTCTCTCTCTCTCTCTCTTAAAAACGTATGTATTCAAGTCTTCTTTCCTCCTCTCACATGTAAAAATTTCTACACGTCCAACGTTAGCCTTAGCACATCCGGTTTTAATTTAATCACAAGGAATGCTGCAGGCGTCTGTACACTTGATTACATTCTTCCTACCAGGTTTCTCCTCAAAATACAGTATTTCCGCTCACTCAACAATAAGTAACTCTTACTTCATCCTTCTATTTCCCGTTTTGTTTTTCAATTCACATTTCAATTTTCACATGGGCTCTTAAAAAAAAAATCATAAACGAGCATCTAGAAAATCTTAAGGATCTAAGAACACGTCCAAAAACCATATTCGCCCACCTGACAGATCCCTAAAGAAGTTCATCACATATTCCATGTGCTTGAACTTTTTTTTTCGAGTCTGATGGATTTTAAAGAAACAATAATTTTATTGTTTGTTGACTACAGCAATTATATATAATTATTGCATAAACTACAAATGTGTACACTTCGATGAGCTTTGGGAATAGTAGCCTCCTACATTCTCACCCCACGATTTATTTAGTATAATTACTTTGACTCAGAACATTATTTATTTCTGTGTATTCTTCTTATTACCATTAGTTTAGTTTATTTTGAGTGGAGAGCAAACACGTCTTAAATTGTACGGGTGGAGTTGTAAGTCCCTATCCTTGACATCAAAACACCAACTATTTGGGCCTGCCAATTAGAGGCAATTAAATATTGACTCATCCCAACTACCATCAATCCTGATTCATACTTACGAAGGATATATGTTTTTTAACGCCAGGGCTAAATGCGGGAGAGATGACTTGGTGATGGGGGTACAAAGTCATTAGCAAGATCTCTTTGCGATATTTATTACAAGTAAGTAACCCTGGGAATCCTGCGACATTGAACCGTTTAATGCAAAATACAAATGATGGTGGTGGTATAACCTATGACATCATAAGATGTCACAAGATCCAATGAAGGATTGCACAACCTCTGTCATACGGTCCTTTGCTAAGGAATAAAAACAGAGTTGTATCCTAAAGTAATTATTATCCTTTTCGGAAGTAAAAGGTGCGGTTGTGAACATGTCGGAGTGGCAGTAGTGAAATTGTAATACTATACTCAATCTCTACGGAGTTTTTTTAAATTCAAAATATAAAATTCACTTTCATATTGTAAAACATTTTCTGCTCTTTTCATTTTGACTGTGTAGATTACTGTAGGGTCTTGCAATTATTACAGATAGCTAACAATATGACTTATTACTGCTGGTAGTGAAGTGAGATTTCTATTGTATCTACACATGACATGATACTGCGGTTTTTTGTTTTGAGACTGTGGTCATTATTGATGAGACTGAGGCTCAAGTGGTTACTGATGCTTAAAAATAATAATAATTATTAGAAAAATGCATACAAAATGGAAAAGTAGAGGTTCATAATATTTATGCATTGAGCATTGTTGATGTAAGATGCAATCTACACCGAGTGCTTGGTTTAAAGACCTGTTTGAATTTCAATAGAAACATTACTCGAAGGCTGTACGGCAATAACAATAACAAATCCTAGTCAGTGAGGGATATGGGATATACACGAAATGTCTTAATTCCTGTCTCGAATATAATTACTCTCCCCAAGATTTTCATAGGGACTCTTGAGGAGGCCATCTTCCAAGACGAGATAACTTTGTGAGTCTTGTCACTCCACAATGGTTGACACTATACACACTGCAATGACGAAAAACTTTGAAGTGCTCAGGAGTATATATATGTATATATATATATACATGTAGATACTTCTAATTACTATGTAGGTATGTCATCTGTTTGAGTGGAAACCATATATGGGCTAATAACTTGCCACTTGCCACCCGTTCACCTCATTCCCACCACGTTGGTGCAGAAAAAAAAAAGAAAAGAAAATTCCTATAGTGCTCCGTGTATTTATTCATTTGCGCATCCCTAAAAGTTTTACCCTGACACCTTAACCTGTCAAGTCAAGATAAATACAGACAGACATCACGAAGGGAATCAGGGGATCCATGTCCCTCTACCTATATGTAATAATTGTTATTTCTGTGGAGCTATAACAATCAGTGTAATGACTGGACGCTCCTAAACTGTGTGTGTGTGTGTGTGTGTGAAGCACCCACGTGTCCATCCTCCATCTCAAAGACCCATCACATCAGTGAAATGATCAACAAGTTTATAAAAGCTCAGTTAATTAGTGATATTTCCTAATACAGAATTTATATAGTCCCGTCTAACCTAACCGTCATGTCACCTCCCTATAAAATAAACTTAACTCAAAATTTACATTTGTATTGCAAGTCCTATGGCATCAAAAACTAATATCATCAAAATTAAATATGCAATCAAATTAGTATCAAAATCAATGTAGTAGTTTTAATGGCTCATGTCTAATGGATTATATAGCAGGAGGAGAAAAATTATGACAAATTTACCAACTCAAGATGAGGCTATGTAAAAAAAATATGAGTAAGGGGACTTTAATGTGAAATTGTGATGTTAAATTGTGGATGGAGGCAAAGTAGAATAGTGTAATAATTAAATTATTTGGATTGTTTTGCTCTACAGAGGTAATTATGTATGTATAGATATAGGAGTCGTATGGAAAGGTTATTAGGTAAATATACAGATAGGTAGTACTATGGGGAATTTTATTGCACTGAGCCCCTATAATAATAATGCTCACATATTATATAGTTGTTGAATGAAATTAAGAATGATGACCCGTGTACAGATTATTCAAGTCTTGTGTTGTTGTGTAACTCTTGCAGTTTTTGAGGATGCCCTCGGGTTTCATATGAGTAGAATAATAATAAGGAGGAAACTTGTTTAAATGCAGTTCGTCAATATGTTAACTCAACGCTGGGTTGCGACTGCACCATGATAGGAATATAACGTTTTATTCTCATTTTTACGCAATGAATCATAACCGGCCTGTCCACTCGGAATGAGTATAAACTCCTGCCCTACACGTAACTTGACCAGTGACTGTTAAGTGGGTTCCTCTTCGGGAGAGCTGTTAATTTCTACTAATTGCTACAATTGTGTAATTCATGCGTAAGGAAGGGGCCTTTACATCGTGTGACTCCATGTCAAACTTGTATTTTCAAAAGGAACGTGATCCCATGAGGCCGTTATGATTTACAGCTCATTATCATATGACATGATGAACTTTTGTAGGATTCCAACTTAATAACATGTGTCATGTGCCCCATTCAACGGGCTTCACCTTCCAAAACCAGTCACATAGTCACACATCTTCCTACAATAAAGTCGGAAAGTTCAATTTATTTTTTCACAGTCCAAATGTGTACAATCCCTGGGAGGTTCTCCCTCTTTTACTAATAATTACTTGAGGCACAATTCATTTTGTCACAAGTTTTGGGATTCAAAATGGCTCAATCATCTGAGCCAATTCGGAAGTTGGTGGTAAAACAAAAAGTTGGTTTTTAGTAATAATTATTAATTATTTGTATTTTTTTAGGGGCTCTGAAAATATGATTGTTATATGAGCAATTTTAGATAATATGTAGAATATTTTTTGGAGATGCTCGGAAATCTTTATCGATTCCATTCCATCCTTCCAAGACTTAAAGACATGAATATAATTTACTCTCATCTGTCCCTATCCATACAAAATCAGGAGATTTACATCTTGTAAGTCCTGACATATAATTAATGTGTAATTCATAATAAATCAATTACTATTTAATTATAATGTACAAGTGGTTAGATGCCTGTGTCTTAGATTTAATGACAAGGATTCTCGTTTGTTGGAGGCAAGGGTAGGATTTCCTCTGATGGATTATTGCTAATAGTTGGGAAGACACACGTCCCATGACGTGGACGCTCCTCATGTGTGTACAGATATTTTTTTGAAATGAAAAATGATAATATTTTGAAGCTTATACTGCAACTTTGGAAGAGTAAACACGCAAAGGAGAGGTTGACGCTTGATGGTTATCCACGCACTGATAGTCATAAAGAACGGGAAGAAAACACAAGTATGGGAATTACCTTGAAATATTATCCTGGTGTACCTCAAAGCATATGAGACAAGATCTTGTATGAAGAATAATTTCAAAAGGATACAACGCGTCAAAGTTTTAGACTGTGAAATTATCATGTTTTCATTCGCACTCATCTGACTCCAGTTAAGAAATTATATGAGAATGGTACAGAAGTAGTAGTCGTAGTAGTAGTAGTGGGACTCTGCTTCTCCTATATTAACAACTCATATCACTTTATTATTGTTAGTAACGCATACTTGCTCATGGTCCAAGAACCCAATGCTCTTAATGGGAATTGGACGCGAGCCACAGGTCCTGCAGTCCAACTTTCCAATCCAATTAAATTTACTCAGTCTTAAATAGATACCCCTAGATAACCAATCACTGGAATTCAATCTATTTGAGTTAATTATGCCCTCCTCCCGATATGCAGTCCTTTACTGACGAGAGAGTCAGCAAATACATGAATTCTCTCAGACGATCCACAAAATTCCCAAGGATATGAGTAAGGATCTTTAAGTAAAAACATTTGTGAACAAAATGCCTTCAGGATAAGCAGAAATCATCTAATCTCTGAAAAGGGCCTATGTATCAATTTGCTCTGCACCACAAAATTGAGGCAAGAGCATTCCTTTAACGTCCTTTTAAGCGAATTATGGCAAAAATCCACACTTTTGATAACATTTTAATTGATTATTATTGCCTCATAAATCTCGTAAGGACAGCAGTTCTTCAACAACGAATAGTTCACTCAGGCTGTCAGCATCATAACTTGAATCTGTTTTGTAAATTTGTGAAGACTGTATCTATCTCTATCTATTCTCTTGAATTTATGACTTGTAATTATATATTTATATTTCTCCACAAATAATAATTCCTTCACACATGGTTGGAAGGGAATCAGGAACGAACTTACTCCATTAAGGGAGTTCCAATTGATTACGGCAATTCCGACTCGTTCTACTTACCGAATGACTTTGTCACAATAGACCATATTTTGAGTTACGATTGATGAGGGTTACACCACACACACTCCTCAGATTTAATGGGGGATGAAGAAACCATGACCTGCCGACGTATTTTTTGAGAACACCTTGAACTTGAGCAATAATTATTATTATTGCATCTAGCATCTCTGTCAAATCCCACGAATCAAACGGTCCCCTTCCGTCACCAGCTCCTCTCTAATAATCCCCTACTATTCTGACGCTCAAGAGATCTCAGTTGCAAATGATTTTATGATTTATGACCTTCTATCTCAAACGGGGATTGTAAAAAGTGTCACGGCTCAATCAATTATTCCTCTGCACTTCCAGTTTTTATATCTCTTCCAGCCTGTCTCTGGGTAATAAAACAATAAACTATGCCGAGCATTAAATCTTCAATGTACATCAAAATAATAAATGGGAAAACACGACTACACTACGACCCAAAAAAAAAAACCTTTACCCTAAAGAAGAACTTAACCCTATAATGAGATTCCCAATATTAATCTTTTCGCTCCCATACTTTCGGGGTGACCTTTTACTATTGCATCCAAAACGACTGATCCCATTCAATTAAGTGCTTTCCCATGCTCAGAGTAGAGAGAGAGGCTGACCCAATTTTTAAAATTGTACCTGCCAAAAAAAGAGATTAAATAAATTTGGGAAAAATCGCTAAGGTAAAAACCATTTGAGTTTTCTATGAGCCTCAAATTGTTATTTAAATCAGCGGGAAAAAAATATTTCCCAACTGTTTTCACTACTGTACTTGTTTTAGGGAGCATTTCTTCAGGGAACTATTGATTTGGTGGGGCTGGGAGCAGAGCTCGAACCACTGAATTTTTGTGATCCATCTTTAGATTAATCCTCACTATCTGCTCTAGCATAATAAATATATATATTTGTAGGATTTTATTTGATACACTAAAAGAGAAAAATAATCTTGTCGAAAAGGTGATAGTGAAACGTCTCGTTTTCTAAAATTCATGCATCTTTTGTAGGATGAAAGAGCTGATGGAATTACATGAGTACGTTTTCCATATGAGCAGTCAAAAAGCAATGGGAGGAATTGAAGCGGCGTATATAGTTACAAGTTTTAGCTATGGATTTGATTTTAGTGGCATGAGAAAGTTCTTAAACTTGTCTTTAATGTCTCTCAAGGGAATACGAGCATGAAAATAAGGTTGGCCAAATTTGCACTTTGCTCTTCTTGTATTTTCCTCTTCCATCACGCCCTTCTCGAGGGGCTTTTGAGCATAATTCCACATTTATTCCATTGACATTCAGCCCAGTCATCATGTAGGGATTACTATTTCTATAGATACATATTACCACATCACGTTGCATGATCACACCGATTATAGTAATTAGATGATTTCCATAGATGCATCTTCCATGAGCTTTCAGAGACTGTTGAAATAAATTCGAAAATAGTCAGAGGCTATAAGTGATTCCTCAGTCCGTATAAGCACAAACTCCAAAAGGTGTTCTTACTTAATTACTCGGAATCTTTTAGAAATAAATTATAATGAGGGAGCACTACGGCCAATCCTTTGAATAAGTAAGAGTAATTTTGGACACATCAAAACAATTAATTATTTACATTTTTTTTTACTGAAAACCTAGTCACAACTGATGGTGCTCACAAAATGTTTTCAAATCG
Source organism: Allacma fusca (assembly GCA_947179485.1). Lineage (NCBI taxonomy): Eukaryota > Metazoa > Arthropoda > Collembola > Symphypleona > Sminthuridae > Allacma > Allacma fusca. Next base: position 15,975,650 of record OX359250.1, on the reverse strand, counting down.
AAAAGTTTTGTTGGAACACAGAGAGTAAATTCTAAAGAAGTATATTTAGAGAGGCCAAAATCGTACAACTGCAATTATTATTATGGCATCTTATATTTAACTAAATATTGGAAGGAAATTCTTACAAAATCAGTGAACGACAGAATAGTAATAATAATAATTGTTGTAATTATTAAATCGTCTAAGAAATTATTGCGGAACTTCAGGATAAATACCTAAACAGGTCTGATTTGACTCTCCCATTGAATGGAAGTTCGATGGACTGGGATGGATAATTTGACATGGAAAAAAAATTGTCGGGAAGAATCCCCTGTGCTTAATGGAGGAGGCTCATTGTACATTTGCATTTACATGGGATTTAAATGTGAGAGATTTGCTCTCAAGGGAATCCTCTTGTCAGAGGTAGGATATATTTTGCTCCCATACGGCGCGACGGGACAAGGTATTTAGGGATTTCTGGGGAGTCGGTATAAAAAGAGTGGACAAGAGGACTGCTGAGTACATGCTGTAATAAATATGTAGACAGAGTAAATAAACATCTTCACTTTCCATTTGACTCCGATGTACATATCTTGTTATTATCAATGTTGTAAGTAATTGTTGGAGACAGTATCGCATTATTCTCGTAAAGCACATCATCTGGTAACCTATCAGAGTCTCGCATCTCTCGCATGTTCTCATGCCTCACAGGCTACGCATACAATAACATTTGATTCCCACGATCAGTATGAGGCCATGGTAAGTTCCATCGCACTTTGCAACCCTAGCAGCTGTGAGCTATACGAAAGGAACCAAATTTCAATATTTATAATACCTTGACCCTAGCGACATGAAATAGGACTGTGCCTCACATTTTCCAATCAGGGTTCATTCAACTTCAATATTGTGGGGCCTGCAAGAGAGTAAAGAGTCCTCCTGGTCTCGAGAAACCTTAAAGGAACCTATTGAGGCCCCCCTACTTGGCTCGGGCCTCTTCCATTAATTCCCAGCACCCTATCCAAAGGCTCCAAAAACCTTCCTTAGGAAGACTCTTCTGGTGTGAGCCACTGTATGTATGTACATATGTATGTTAAAGGGATACTTTTCAATAAGTACTGCGATTTGTTTGTATGTGTGAAATGGAAGTCGGGATTATTTGTATGCAGACATGGTCATGTGGATTTTGTGAAATATGACAATGCAAGGGGTTTTAATAATTATTAACCCTAATAATTACTACATACGTGCCTCTCCCAATGAGCCTCGGAACTTTCCACGTCCATTCTTCTAATTTATCTCCTTTATCTATTTTATCTCCTGACCATCTTCCCTCTCGCAATGGAGCAGTCGTGGACTGTAAATAAGAAAAACTGCAAATTACCGTTTTGCATTTTTATAATAATAATAACGTGTGAATGTGAATGGACGTTGAAGGAGTTGAACTGCGGTCTTTAACTGAATCAGTGGAAAAAGACTCTTGGGAAGAAGGAGCTTCGCATTTGATATCACACGATTTCACGAGCTGAATTCTTATTTCACAGTGAGGTTGGTTCGTTTGAGTTTTGTGGTGATGGAGTCAGTAGAGGAAAACTCAATCGTTTAATAAGACGTGCAATACCAAAATGAGACGTTGAGCTCTGTGGTGGTCGTCATCGAATCCAACAATGCTATGTGGTTATTTACTTACGCCACGCATCCGGGATTCTTTGGCAAAATATGGGACATCTCATAGCCTCAGGAAAGCTTCTTCATTCCAATAACTTTTCAACGCATCTTTTCAGTTTCACTTTAAAGTCATGTGGAGAGGTTCTATAAGAAAGTTCCCTGTACTCACAAACACAAACACACGAACACACACATACATACACTCGGAGTCAATGTATTAGATGGCCAGATTTATCAAGTCTCAAAATGAGCCAGAGGAGCTCCCCCAGTCATTTACACTAATACAGGCTTTTATGCACCTAAAATTATCTCCAAACATCCTATTCCAATTCAAATGAAGCTTCCTCTCATGCAAAATATTTCCAAGTACCATCTTCAAATCCTCCAAACAACCTCACAGAAGTTACAGATATTATAAAACTTGTAAAAAAAAATCCCAATGGAGTAGTAGTAGATGTTAGAATTATTATTATTTCAAGTTCGTATACGGTCTCAGTCCTCGTTCACTAGAAATGACCACGTGTGCCTATATATGTTTGTATCTTTGAAGTCTTTCTCAACGGAAGTTGAAAAGGGAATTTCCCCTAGAGGTAAATATGTGAGTTGGAGTAATTATTTGTCTGTTATCTGCCAAGCCATTTAAATGTTGTTTCATAAATAAAAATTACATTGCATAAGCCCAAGCCAAAGCCAAGCATGAGATATGATTGTTAGAATGCGCTAGTCCGAGTTTGAGTTGATTTAAAATAGACACATGCATATGTACATATGTATTACGTACGATCCAAGACTATTTGTTATTTTTATCAAAACATAATAATAATTACAGAGCGAGTTATTCGAGAGCGAGTTATGAAAGAAAATCCTACTTTATTCTCGAATGGTCTGAGTTGGAGAGTGCGAGTGGAAGCGGGGCACTTGTCTTATATTGTGTGAAATAGGCGAATGAATTTAATGAAATGAGGAGTATATAGTACCCTTTGGCAGGATATTATTCCCTATTGTTTCCTTCCAACGCGCGTAAATATTTTCCGATGAAGGGCTTTATTTCATTTTTTCACGTCGAAAAAAAAAATCTCACAGGCCGTATTTCTTCATCGAGTTGTGTATCTATGTGTGTGTGTGTGTGTGTGTGTGCATGTGCATGTTCTAAGTAAAGTGTACTTGTCAGCAAATACAATGTACTTACATGGAGGAGAGTTACTATCTCCGTTTGTTAGATGTAATCTTGGTCGAAGCGAAAAGTTTCCAACCAAAATGAATCATGAGCTGAGGGAAAATACAAGGCTGGTTGTTAGACTCTCAATAGAGTACACACAATGAACATAAACCACTGTCGAATCCACTTCTATTATAATCAAATAAGTGAGGGGCAGGGGATTATCACATATAATAATTATATATTTGCTGGCTCTTGGCTGGGGGTTGGGGTCCTTTCTGATCACGTACAAGTTACAGAGCTCTCATCCGAGTCTTGAGAGAAACAATCATTAAGGATGATTGATGGTCCTCACCAATAATGTTGCGTGGAAATGTAATTTGGAAGATTGGGAAAAAGAAAACATGAGGATAACCCCACCATTTGATTTAACCATTCAAAATTTGCAAACAATGGGTTGGATACACGTACTCATACAGTATAACATTGGCTCTGTCCCTACCTCCCTCAAATTCCTCTGTCACAGTCCCAAAATTCTTTCGCATATTTTATAGATAGTTTGTGGTCAATTCCCAGTTTCACTTCCAAATTATACCGTAATGTTAAAAAATGCGGGTTCATTTTTTTTTTTTTTTCATCCTAATAATAAATAATTATGTAGTTCCTTTCAGAAATTCTGATATAGTTGAAGGTTGTTCATATTATAGCTCTCGTAATCCCGCATGTAAGAGTGTTAGCAGTAATTGGGGGGATGTAATCACACGAAAGGAGACAAATGAGTCCATGAGCCTCCTCGCGCCAGCAGTTCTGAGGCGAGTTCTGACAACAAGAAATTGTTAAAGAGCTGTCAGGTGCGGAACAGTGGTGTGGAGCCTGCCCTATGTGTGACTCAATTACTTTTATATGATTCGGCTCTTGGGATTTGGAATAATAGGAGTCGAGTGTTCACACTGTTGTCAAAAATACTTGCCGATATCTTCCCATTACCACGATTACTCACGGTTCGGGTGAGAGTTTGTTATACATAGATATCTATACAGATGTAAACTATTATTAGAAACTATGAACATCCAGTGGAGCGGGGCAGCAAGTGCTTTTCGCTCTGACTGCGGGTGTGTGTAGCGGAAAGTAAAAGTAAAACATAATTATTATTAGATCTGGCCACAGTCGACTATCTATAGATATAAGGGAGAGCTTTTTTTTCCAAGTATCCTCTAAAATTCCGCTCTTGCTAAATATCATTTTTGTATAGAAAGAGGAGAAATTAGGAATGTTGCTCTGGGTGGGACTCCATCCCGAGCCTCTATGGAATGACGTTGCATGTACATACCTATACCGAAATGATAATTCCTAGAAACGTCTCCCATGGCTGGGGTATATAGACACACTGTCTTGTACCTATCCTATTTTGACACATATACAGACCAATGCTTTGAAATGTATTTGGACCCATTTTTTGAATTATAAAATAAATGTAGTGTTTTGAGTGAGAAATGTTAATTGCACCACGGGTTACATGTGAAACAACTACAAATACTTTAGAAAGCCCTGAACAAGTTGCATGTTCTTGTAAATGCATGACTTAGTTGTTGCTCTTTGCTGTGGCTGTTGCTGTTGCTGCTGGTGTTGTTGTTGTTGTTTTTGTTGTTGTATTGAATGAAACCTCAACAGGTGAATTGTTTAATGGAAGCGACTATAGTGCAGCTTTTCCTCCTTCATCTCACATCAGCTCCATTGAGTCAAGTGTTTCCACGCTTTTTGTATGTATTGTCCCAAGTTTGAATTGAGCTGAGGATTGGATTCGGTTGGAGAATAAATGAACGGAACACAAGCGTCCCAATAAGGAAGTTCTTATATTCCTTTTTCGTTCTGGCAAAGTTCACTTACAAATAAACATTTTCAATGTGAGCCATGTCGAAAAAGAATGATCTAATTTTAAATAATTACTTTCGTGGAGTCTCCTGTATGAGGACTGTACGATAGGCTTAGAGTTAAATGCCGTCAAACTGCGACAATTGCACAATTCCCATCTCAATTTATTTTTTCTTTCGAATAATGATCTTAAGGAGGCATTAAAATATCTCCTCTAAAATCGAGTTATTTCAAATACTCACTTAAAAAGATTGTCCCCAAGAAAAATAATCTGCCTTAAATAATCATTTTGTCTGTGTACTTCCCATATAGCTTGTGGGTTTGGAGGAATGTGCGAGAGGGAGACTGAAATGTGTATAACATGCATTTGACCCCATTTTAGTTGTAGACGTTATCTTGGGCTTATTCTTTCGGTGACAACAATTCAAATTTAACGTGGTTATGTTCAATTGAAGCCCTCATAACTTTCCAAAATTTCAGACTTTTCTTGGTTTAAGGGGATACTATAATAATTACTACTACTAGAAAAATCCGAATGTGCCTAGAAATTACTATTGTAAGGAAAAATGTGCAAGCTTTTGGGCTTGTTCAACAGACAAGGTTTACTCCTCAGTCTGCTTTGTAAGTCCCAAGCGTGCATATACAATGTTGTATATGTTACGAGTCAAACTACACATTGTGTTATTTAGATTACCGAACCAACTGTGAGAACCGCAAGTAATTTTCTTAGCTTTTGAATAATTTAACATGTAATTCCTGCTGAGGAACGCTAACGGCACAGACCGACTCTGAGGGTGCTTTCTCAAAACAAGAGGTACAAGCATCTCACTAACATGTTTTGTGGTCTTCTGATTTGCAACATTTCTAATTGGAACTCCCAATCATACACTGAAGCACTACAGCGAAGTTTACCCAAACCGAGAAGGAATTTTATAGTTGAGGGGGGGGGGGAACGGCTAAGAGGTAAAATTGAACATCTATGACAAGTTTTGCAAGTATCTGCAAAAGTTTCAAGAATTATTCAACATCCTTCATTGTGACAAAGTCTCTGGCCGGATAATTCTGCCCACATTGCTCAGTTAAGCTTCTAATGTTCCTGAAATGATCAATTGTGGTTCTTAAGGCACGATTTGTTTCACTATATACCTTTAACTCGCTCTGTCTCAAGTGTGTACTCATAGATAAGGGTAGAATTAAGTTGGGCTCTTGCGTAAGTTTTGAAGCATTTTAAAGTAATCGTTCCCTCGCGTTTCCTGTTTGCTTGAAAAATGCAGCACAGGTATTGTAGAAACATTTTTTTTATTGGGTCGGCGCCTTCCCTTACCTCTCTCTGAGGTAAGAGATTTTTAGGAGTTAGAAATATTGGAGGATTCCATCATATATCCCCTCCTGCAAAATACACGTCCTTTGATTGGAGCTATGAGGGTGGCGTTGAGTGGAGGGCTAACAAGAGGAAATTATAATAGGAGTCATTAGTCACTCTTATAGTAGTCTGGGTGATGATGACGGGCTTCCCTTTCTTCTTTATTGACTTGAGTGATGCTCTCGACTCTGGCAGGGGAAGGGATCCCTGAGATATAATTAATGCCTTATTATGAGGGAGATAATAGGTAATACCTTGAGGAATTAGTCTCCTACAAACTATCGGAGTTGTTGAGGCTCTCTCTCAAGTTACCCAATCTCATGTGTATAGGTTATACAACGGAGTTAAGCATCGCCGTCGTGTATTCACACATGCACATTAATTCCATTTAATTACAGAAGAGCCCTCTCTATTTAATGACTCCCCCCATAAAGTGACCAAAAAAAGTATTAGTACCCTTGTACAGTCATGGATTTTCCCCCCATTTGTAGAGTTACTTTCTCTGATTGTCAGGTTGGGACGACGACGTATATTTTCAGGGTTGGTCATTTGACATGTATGTCCAATGATATTTCCCAGCCCTGCACAAAATACTTCAATTTTATTAATTTTTTTGTGAAATAACGGATATTGCTGAAAATACCTTGGAATTGTTACGGTTTGAAATTTTATGGCATTCAAGGTACATTTATACTACCATCAACTCTGCCTTTGTCTCATAATTGCTGTCTTGCACGATTTGAGCAAGAATTTGTAAGTAGGGACTGATCAAGATAAGGAATTAATATCTCCTTTTAAAGTTATATCTTCCCTACCATTTTCCAGGAGTCACACTCTCAGCTCCCCGACGTCCACAGAAATCCAACAAAAATATTTAATATTGTCGCTAAATTGTGAAATATTACGAGAGTGTTCTCGTATATTGACCCGACATTCAAAGATCTGTTTTGAAGAACGCCCTAGGCAGTCCTTGTCGTGTTAAGGTAAAAACGTGGGAGATTTATCCCGAGCGAGCGTCGTTATAAAAAGAATGGACTGTTTGAAAAGATATGATATAATAATTGCTAAAAGGCTTCCACATATAAATACATACGCATAGAATTAGGGCTTGAGGCCATCAATAATTCGCATCACCACTCACTTCAGATTTCAATGGCCTCATTCATCTCTTTTTCTCATCTTCTTTGCCAGTGGAAGCTTCTTGAGAAGGATTTGTAAAAAAAAATAAATGAGCATGCAGACTGGTTGATTGGAATTTTATAGGAATTTATTATTATTAGCGGTTATTATAAGCTTGTGTGTAGATACTATGGGATGATAATTATTGAATATTTATTTTAACTTGACGTAAAGCCTGACATATATCTATACATACATACATGCATGCATGCATGCATGCTGCCCTGTCCCCCGTACCTTCACATACATTGTCTGAATGATTGCGTGACTTTAATTATGGTTGTTTTGTTCTAATTACAGGTGAACAATAGAATTTCTCAAGTTGTAAGAACATGAGGGGGCGAATGAGCCCCACAATCCCCTCCGCTCCAACCACCGTGCCTCCTGTTAAAAGTGTCAAAATGAAAGTTGCAGAGTTTAGGAAATGTGTGAAATTCACTCAGTCATCAGCGATGATATTTTTATTCGTAATTATCTCTTTAGAACAACTATGCTTTATCAGTGGGACGGCGGAGCCTGGCGTTCGACAGGCTGGGCGGGCTTCATTAGTTCGACCCATCAGAGTTACCTACGGGGACTTGGAAAAAGCCAACAAAACCTGCCCAAGCAAAGACACCTGTGCTCCGAGTCGGAACGACAGAAACGGTGCCATGATGAATGACTACAAACGTCGTAATTGCTTTTGTGATCAGCAATGCATTGTGTATGAGGACTGTTGTGTGGACTCTCCCTACCGTCGGGATCCCAATGTCACGTACAAAAAGAATGATATCTTCCAATGCGTCCAACTTCGTCAGTTCGGATCCCTCTATATGAAAACCAGATGTCCAGCTACGTGGCAAGATGAAATGGTAATTTGTCTCTTCTCATGTAAATACTTCATAACCATAATTACATATATAATTAATACTTACCATAAAATTATTATACATCTCTTTCATATTAAGCATAAATTCCACTGTGCCATTAAATTTTGCATATACATTATTCTTGAGGAAGCAAATTCAGATCGTCCTAAGTATCCCTCCGAATCTTCCTCAATACAGATTTCAAAGATTTTGATAAAAATCTTAGGAGCCCTAAATTCTTTACGACGACACGCTAGCCTAGAAATCATACCCTCAAGTCCTGTAGGCGAAAAAAAAAGTAAAACACATTTCACATCCCGACAGGAAATTCTCTGAAGAGTAGGAGTCATTAGGTTTTACTCAATTATTATATTTTTGAGGAGAAAGAGAAAATGAAATATTTTAAAATTATTATGTAGGGCTTGGCGTTACAACACTTAGGTACATTCTCCTTATTCTATTAAGGCTGCTGAGCTTTCTGAGTCTTCTGAGTCCCTCATTCCTGGTCTGTCTCCTATCTGTAGTCGTGCTAATAAATTAGATGCATGCGTTCCTTGGATTTCCAAAGCCACGTATAGTCAGGCGCATTGTTCCATGCATAGGGGTATAAACTGCATTAGTAGATGTATCAGAAGAATCAAATGCTCAAATTCCACGTGGATAATTAACTTTGGGATGGAAGGGATTTTTGTAGACATTTATAGTTGTAATTCGTGACAGAGCACTGACTAGCTCTGAGAAGTTGTAAATGTGAGTAAATCACGTGGGAAGTCCCAAAGTATCTATAGACATGTAAATTGATAAGTACCCCGAATTAAATATTTTTGCACGATTTCTGTTAAACAGTCCTCCAAATTTAGTAACGTCGTAATGTCATGTTAAACTTCCCTAATCGCAAAAAAAAAATTAATGCTCACAGGAAAGAATTTGAGTTTTTGAGGAAAAGCTCATCCACGGCATTTTGTCTCCACGTGAGAAGATGAGATGATTATGGGACTCTCCCGTCCATTCTAGTATTAACAATAATAATTATTTGGTTTATCGAGTATTTACGTCAACTATTGTCAGGCAGGAGTTCCTCCACTGCACTGGCTCTGTGGAAATTATATAGCATTGTCTAGCGGAGAGAATTGGGATGGTGTCGTTGCCATGAGGTTTTTTTTTTCTTTCTCTCTCTCTCTCTCTCTCTCTCTCTTGAATTGCTATGCATAGTTTGTAATAAATTGAGGTTGGTCATTTGGTCATTTATTTTCATTCAGATGGTACCGGCTTAGAAAGTTGGGAACACTTCTGATTTCTACGCATACAAACAAATTATAATCCATCCACGTGAGTACATGCGTTAATAATAATTAATGTCAAAAAATAACGACATATACAAGTTAAGGCTGGCAGCGGAATTTTTTGAGGTATAGTAAGGTCCATTGCCTGTCCACAGTCCACACGTTAAACCATACGGCACTTGTTCAAATATTTACTTATCCCTGGTCTGCGGGCTGGGATATTCTAAACTTCCAAATTTTTTAAATATTACTAGTGAGGGTTCAGGTTGTAACTCAACTTTCTGCATAAATCTTCATAAGAATGAAAATTCTCCAAAAGATCAGGAGGAACCCAGGACAGAGATTTGCGCTCTAGTATATGTATGCACATACATAGCCCAGCTCTGTCCAAACGCATAATTATTTATAATACTTTCTGTACAAGCATAATATACGCATAATTTTGGAATCTAGATAGTCCATGTAAATTTACGGATTCATGAGATGCGGTTCCTTCTCTTAGAGTTTAGTTGCCTGCCCTGTGATTGACAGAATTGCCCTGAAAAGACGTCCAGTTGCATTAAAAAATCCAGGAATTAATAGTTACTTTTGGGGCAAAATTTTTTATAGGATTTTAGCCTTCAAATAAAACACGCTACCCCAACAGGCTGTAATAATTTTGCTCGTAATAAGTAGTGCGTTAGATTGCTCGCTTAAAACGAACAGGATTTTTCATAGTTTATTAAAAATTGAACAAAAACAAGAATAATTGTGGTCAGCTTAGTTAAAGGCCGTGTATGTGTAACTGCATCAGAAGCAAAATACTTTTTAAACCCAATTTTTAACTGCTTGACAAGTCCAAAGAATTTTTTTCCAGTACCATCATAATAAGGAATTTATAACTATATATGTACCTCTGGTGTTTCTTCCTAATCACGTAGACAATTAAATCATCGGGTTTTGAGTACAACAATACCTGTACCCTGCTTCAACTGTGACACATGAAAGTTTTGAGTTTGAGAATTATATTATGATTGTGTGAAGTTGGATATACATGTCAGGAATAATAATTCTCTGACTTTATAGTTTATTTTATTGCATTAACTCACGCAGACTCATGAAAATACAAGTATATATTTTTTATGCCGTGTGGGCTTTCCTGTTATGAAGTTGGCATGTTGGAATGCAGTGTAGAGGCGAGTATTAATTATTGGAGTGCGGAGGAATATCTCCTTCCCAAATTGGCTCAATAAGACGTAGGAGCAATTAGTGGGGAAGTCAAGCCTTGTCAGAGCCAACAAGGGATCCACTGTAGGGTAGACTTGAGAAATATCCTAAAGGTACTTCCTTTGGGGTAAAGAAACAGAAAGTAAACAAACAAAGCTCCTACAAGTACCATAAGCAATGAAGCAAAGAAAAACCGTAAGAATAGGTACAATTTCTGTGAACTCACACCTCCTTTTTCTACAGACTGCCCCGAAACATTCCCAACACCCTTAAATCATGCATGAACAAAATTACCTGAAAATAAAAATCCATCAAGACAATATATGTATACTTTCCATCCAATTCCATATCTTTGTGGCTTGTACGCATTTAGCTTCATTAAACAAGCTAATATCCAAGCTTTCGATAAATTACAGTCCGCCCTTGTAAATCCCTCATGAGAAAGTGACAGATCATTTGGACAATAATAAAAAAAACAGTCTTCAAAAAAAAAATGATTGAAAAAACAATATTTCTGAAATTTTATACTTACTTTTAATATGTGCAGAAGAGGAAGATTTACAAGGATTTTTATAAAATTTGGGATTAAGTTTCGGATAGCAGTTTGACAGTTTCAACAGTCCAGCCTCTTCCTAAATCCGTGTTCTTGAAGAGAACAGGGTATAAAATTTCAGATATTAAATAATTGAAATTAATTTTCTTTTGGTTGTGTGGACTAGAATCGAATAAGATTTATCCATTGCGTACGTCTGACAGGGAATAGTCTGTCCCCATCAGACACCACACAACAAGCAAGGGATTTGAAATGTGTTTATTACAATTGGAATTTTACTTATCTCCTTCAAATCCAGACCTCTAACCAAAGGAGCTGTAAAGTTTGAGCCAGGTAAATGAGAAGAATTATTGTATTTAAACATTTTTCATGGTCTGAAAAATATTTAATGGTATCCTGTATGTGCATACGGTGGAACACAATATGAGGGACTGTTGAGAGACTTGGGACTTTCGCTTGTTACATCAGACACAATACAGTACGCCAGTTAACTGCACCCATGGAAGTTGTAAAAAGGGAAAATTAACCGTACGGAGGTAAAAAGGGATTTTTTGAAGGATTAACTGACTAAGGAATGACATTATGCTAACTTACCGGAAGGAATCAATTTTAATTTTCTCCTTTCAGCAGGATGCATCACTATGAGTTTACGAGAAACCACGTTTCCTGACTAACTTTTCCCTAGACTATGTAAACAATGTGGAAGTCAAGAAAATGATTAAAATCACACATTATGGAATTTCCAAATCATATAATGAAAAATACTGTTGATCCGTTGACTCGTCCATTGTTCTGACAATTAACTTTTCCACCGTCCAAGATTCTATATGTTTACACACATTCCACTCCATTGCATTGTCACCTCCATAAATATCATGCATCCCTCAAAATATATTTCCAGGGAGATTCCACATCTACACAATAATTCATACCACAATAGGGAAGGACGTCGTCTATTAGCAATTATTCCTTATTTCCATAAGCAGGGGTTCCCTCCTACTCGTTCCACTTGTCGGAGGAGTCGATGAATTTAGAAAATTATTATTGAATTTAAGCATATTATTTTTTATAGACCAAGAGGCAAAGCGTAGATTTTTTATTTCTCCATGAAAAGTAAGGTCAGGTCTGTAGTAAAGTAAAAAAAAAATAGTCACACAGACGTTCTTTCTGATGGAACGAATAATAATAATTGGATTTTTTTCCTATTATAATTTGGATTGGTTTTTCCTTCGCGTTTCTCTTCAATCTCTACAAGTCTATCTATCTATTGTGAATCAATATAGTGACGAGTCGTGTAGATAGTATTTGTGTAGAGCTCTACTAAATTCCTCAGTTTCTCAAATCTTAAAAACGGCCTTGGGTCTGCGAGGCGTGCAACAAGTAGGTGTCTCTAATCTAATTATTTAATTTGGTGAAAGGATACAAATTGCAATGGGGTGGGGGGAATTGCGAAAATCATGCTCCTATATATTGAAAGTGATTTATTAGATCTATTAAGAAATTTAATTGTAAAAATAACTGATCATTTTCAAAAGACAAGTGACATTTTTTTCGGAGATGTTTTTTTTTTCATCTATAAGATATCCTCTGTAATGTCCCCTGAAAAGGCACGCGAAGATATTGTGTTTTTATGGAACGTGTATGTTATTAGACATAAACAAAACATCATCTGAAACTGCATTAACTTCAAAGAGTATGTGTCCAGAAAGTAAATTTAAGAAACAATATATAATTTAATTGTATCTAGACTTTGAAGGCAATTAATTAATTCGTGTTAATGTAAACAATATCTAGGATGGTTGTCTGAAATAATTGAGATGGTCATTGGACTTTGGGACATTTTTGATTGATTTTGTAATAATGTTTTTACATCTCTATGACGCAGATTCGAAGAGGATGTGAAGAGGTGAAGAATACAACGTTTGATCCAATTTCAACTCTCCCGATCACAAATATGCGCTCTGGTTTCACGTACAAGAACTATTTCTGCGCCATTTGTAATAATCAAACGTTTGAGGATCGGATGGAGATGTGGAAACCTCGTTTGGAGTGCCCTGCGCTGACAAGTCGAGATAACCATATCACGGGTGACATTGATGACCATTTAGTTTATCGACCTGATGAAGGGAATTGGGGTGTTATGACCGATCGGGGCCAGAATCAAGCTTGGTCTGCTTGTTTAGTAGATCCCGTCGTCCCTGAATCCGTTGAATATCTTGTCCGATTCTGCAAACCATCCATTAAGGACTGTCCGGAAGGCTATAATAACACAGACGTGAGTATCATATGCAAATTTTTAAAAGCATCCCCGGTAAATCATAAAAAAATCATCGACAAATTTTATCTCGTCAAATATTTTCAGTTCAAAAAATTCCAGACATATTTTAGTAAAACAGAAATTCAGCCTGACTTGTATCAAATATTATTCATGATTCTGCCGGAATATTTTTTAAAATTATGTACTACAAGATTCGACCTTATATGAAAAGCTTGCCGAAAATTGGTATTATTGTAGAAAGTGCCTAATTTTGAAGTTTTTAGGAGCAAAATGCAGGAATCGCACCTAAATCTTCTTAAATCTAAGCTGTGGCACTTCCACTGGGTTTTCTAAACTATAATAAGATGAATATTTTGAAGGTCCATCGGAAATGCTTAAGTTACACCGGAACTGTGTACCACCTGACGGAGGGTTACCGGAATGTCCACTGTGCTATTTGCAATGGGATTTTACCCGAGAACCTCATGTGCGATCAGCATGGATACCTACGGAAAGCCTACCAATATGAATTCGACCAAGCTGCCTTCTCACTCCTATTCGACTTAAATCCAGAGTCTGGCCTGAACGTGGGGAAAATTGAGAAATGTGGGAGGGATGAAATCTTTGACCCGTTTTTCAAAAAATGCCGTGCAATCCTTTGCCATCCCGGACAGTTTTACAAAGATGGCCAGTGCATCACGACGGCAACGACATCTACAACCTCTAGTGTGGGAGACAAGAATGACCTCAGTGCGGATGACAGCAACGTTCAAGAACAACAATCCAAGAATCCGAAATCCCCCCGAAACAAATTTGAGACTTGTGTGAAAGTAGTGCTGGAGTCGAACGAGTACGAAGTTCTCCAGAATGGGACAATTTATGTCAGACCCTACGATGTACTATTGAGCAAAAGGGAGTACGCCATGCAAGCGAACAACAGACTGGTTGTTTGCACACAGGCCTCCACATACTACGTTGATAAATTCGGACCCGTGGCAGGTTACATGAGCTTTGCTGGAGTCCTGGTTTCCATCATTTGTATTATAGCACACTTAGTGGCCTGCTGTCTGGTCCCTGAACTTCGGAGTCTGTCTGGGAAAAATTTGGCGTCTCTCTGTGTGGCCCTTCTCGTTATTTACTCCATGTTCCTTGGAATGCCCTTCGTTCAAATTCCCAGTTCTTCATGTACTGTCATAGCTGTGATTTTGTACTACAGGTACATTTTTTATTTTTTTAAAAACGTTTTTAACCCACGTTTTTGTAGCAGGAAAAATGAATATTTAATCAGTAATGGCTAATTATATTTTTAATGCAGCTTCATGGCAGCATTTTGTTGGATGCTTGTGCTAGCATGGGACGTTTCCACAACACTACGAAAAGCCACTCAAGAACTCCGGGTATCCTCGGGTGCCCAATGGACACGGTTTTTCTTCTACTCGGCATTTGGATGGTTATTTCCGGCCCTTCTTGTAGCAGTGGCTGTAGTGGCAGAGTTCATGCCTGCGGATATCATGCCATGGCCCTACAGTCCTAATTTCGGCAAGGTCAATTGTTGGTTTGGACAGAAGCCAGCTCTTCTCATATATTTTGCAGGGCCAGTTGGATTTATCTTGTTACTTAATCTGGTCCTTTTTATCGACTCTGCGAGGTTGATCGCCTCGACCACAATGGGAACTGCTAAGGCTAAAGCATGTGGTCCATCACATCAAAATTTCAAGTTAGTTTTTTGTTAAAAATTTATAACAGTAATTAAATATATTTTTTACACAAAAGTGTTGTATTTTTTTTTTGAATTTTACAACTTTTTTGTTCCATTTTTAGGTTGTATCTTAGACTGGCTCTTCTCATGGGAATCAGCTGGATCCTGGGAATTGTGGCAGGATATGTGGACATGCCCGCCTTATGGATCGTTTTTATATTTTTTAACACCCTTCAAGGACTTTTTATCTTTCTTGGATTTACTTGCTCAACAAAGGCGAGGAAAGTCTTGTTAGCAAAGTTGTGTTGTGCATCAAAATCTGTGAATGCGTCCTGGACATGGTCGGGTATTGGAGGAAATAATGTGGGGACATCTTCATCCTCAGCGAATACTAAGAGGTCAGAATTGGATGGGAAAGACGGTGATCATCTTTCATTACCATCTCATCATCATCATCACGCTCAAAGACACAACCATATCCATCATCATGGCCCGTCTTCACTCCACTCTGTTGGGGGCGGGGGGAATAATGGAAGTGCTAGTTTGGGAAGCGTTGGAAGTATGTCCCTTGAAAAGACTTCAAGTAAAATGTACAGGACATCTTCCACTGAACTCTTTGGACACAGGATATAAAATTACAATAATAATTAGTGCAACACATTGTATACAAACATTTCGCTAGCTCATAGAACATGCAATTTTGTTTTGAAACAATTATTATGTTTTTATATTCTACATTCTCAAATGCGCTCAAATTAGCTAATCAACAATTTAAGATTAAGAATTATTGGGGTTATGAGAACATAGCACATATACATAGCTGATAATGACGGGGACTTTCACGAATGTTTATACATCTAATGCATTTCAGTTCGTGTTCGGTCCTATTCGTGCGGACAATTTATCCCAAAGAACATCGTCCCGGCTGTGAGGTGTGTATGGACACAGATTCCGTCAAAATAATATTTAACCCCTGGTTAATTATGGTAACTTCGTTTAGGAACAGTAGACACGTCGGCAACTGCATTATTGTGCCCTGCTTTGGTGCGAAGATGCAGTAGCAACTGTAGTTTGTAGCTATTCGTGTTTATCTGATTGCGGGAGTTGTGTCCATTCATGGAGGGATTAAATCATTCGGGGGCTAATGATATCCGGATTAAGCCCGGAGGATTTACCAAACTCCTTTCACTTCGGCCAACAATCAGCTATTTTACCAAACAAGCACATAGTGCGTCTCATATAGCGTCAATATTTGATATCTACCGCATTATTATTGTAGCATGTAAGAATTTATAAGAATAGCTGTCATTAGTGTACATATGAGAATAATCAATAGTTATTTTTATCTGTAAAAATGTTTAATCACGTATCGCTAGTGTATGGACAATGATGTACATATCATTGTTGAGGATTTAATCGATCTGTGCTACTCAGTGTAAATATTTTGAAATGGATTTCAATGAAATTCAGCATTTTTGAAGAATTCCAGCGTTTTGCAGAAAATTCCCAAACTTTCCAAAAATCGCTCCAATAGACATTCCCTGTGGAACTTCCCAAGCTTTCTTAAAAAAATTTAAAAACCTCTCCATGATTTCGAATCGACGCCTTCATGGTTAGAAAATGTATGTTTTCAAAATTCTGTAAAAATAATAATATTACTTTCCGGTTGTTAAAAAAAACCAGAGAGACTTCGTAAAAATGCTACTCTGAACTGGAGAAAAAAGAATACGGAGTTCAAAACTTTGTTTAAAATCCATTGTGACATTTGAGTAACCAATGTTGGATTTTATAAATGTCATGTTTTATTACGAGTACGTCGACTTTATTCTACGTTTAGAGGAAGTATAAAAATAAGCTGTGCAGTGCACATACAGTTCATATGTGTCACACTGTACAGTGATAGCAACTGCATGTGTTCGATTCGTAAAACAGCTTTAGCAAACGACAAATCAAATTTGTATGTAGTTATTCCAATTTTTACGGATATAATCATAATGTATTAGCAGCCAGCACTCAGCCCTAATGAAGTAATTATTATAATTTTTCAAATGCTGTTCGATTAAGTCTAAGGTAAATTTTATACGTAGCGCAAAGCACGACAGCAGTCTGCTAAACCTTCAACCGTAGTTAACTCTATGTTCAGTGATTTTCTGTGAGTGTTTCATTTAACTGATAACACTGTGCAAATGGGGTCAATCATGAAGGGAGTCCATATTTTTAATATGAATTGTGAGGGGCACTGCAGACATGTACATTAGGTACTGTTACTTTACATATGTACAGTATAAGCACATTATAGTTACTTCCTCAGTCTAATTGTTCTAAGTTCTAATCTATCCAAATGCTCTTGTTCCTGTGAATGTGTCGACCAAATCACCATTTTCTTTTCCCCACAATAATTATTATTGTTTTCCTGAGCATAAAAAATAAAAATACTTTTAACAAGAATTTTGACGATATTTTTATATTTCAAATTCACTGCTGATTTCGTGAGAGGAAATCCTATTTTTATACTATTTGTAATTTCTAACTTCGATAATGTGTTCCGTATGCCTTTTTCTCTGAAGGCACGGAGGATAAGATAGAGATAATGTTGTAGCATTGCTTCAGACCAAAGAAGAATTTAGTAGTTAAAACTGTCAGATTTTGTAAGTAGTATGAATTATTAACTAGTTGTAGTAAAATATAACTGCAATACTCTGTTTGAAGTTGAATAAAATTTTTTCAAAGTTCAACTGGAGCCAGTTCTACCAGACCGTTGATCTTAATTCTAAAAACAAACTCAATTTTTTGTAACCGTTATGTCGAAAACGCCCGATGGTGCTCATGAAATAATTTTTAATGCACATCTAACAATTTCCAAATTTAGGAGCATCAGAAAGAACAGATATTCCCAGGATAGTCACTAAAACCGCAAGCTGCTCCGGCTCCGAACCGTAAACGTGTGTCAAACACGCCTAATAATAAGCAGACCTTAGCAAAACTGAAAAGTTAATAGTAAGTGTATTTATAGAACTGCACTTGTGTTCCGAAACATAGATTAATGCCCTATATATATCTAAAGTAATTTAATTCCGTGCAATTCCGTGTTTATACTTTTGTCGGCAAATTCAAACTCCTATGTTAAAATACCTTTTATCACATGAATAAAGTAATGAGTTTTGTTTGTAGCAAAATAAAATTTGTTTCTTCTCGTGTCGCCTAAAAATGCAGGCGGCCACCAATTCTTTATATTGAGGTAATAAAACTGAATTTTTGTTTGCAAACTGTAAGTTACGAAACTTTTATTAAACCACCTTAAATTTAAAAGCCAGATACTGAATTATAACAGAATAACATTAACTGAAGGAATCAGTGCTCTTCATAATCTGCACATCACTTTTTGGCTTTCTTTTTCTCTGCCTCCGCTTCTTTTTCTGCTTCCACTTGCTGCACATATTTGTCGATATCAGCCACATCCATCATCTGCATGGGTTGATCGAACCGCATAATAGCAATTTCCAGGTTCTTTCCTCCTGACTGCACTACTTCAAGTAAGGCACGGATCGCTAATTTAATCGTCTTCTCTTCTGTTGTAACTTCCTCCGGATTGTAATATTTTTCCAAAAATTCTCGAACCTATGAAGGCACAAAAAGTTGATGTATATATGCTTATTTTACATTGAACAATCTGCATTTAATCAGATGATACACAACCTTTTTTCAGAATAAAGTTTTTTTAATAAAGCTCTCTTTTTCAACGCTCTGCTACTCCCCTAATGCTAAAATGCGTTAAATACTATATCGTATACATTCCATATTTGGAAATTTCTGAATGATTTATAGTAGTAATTTACTTACTACTTGAAGTTGTAAACTGGTATACAACTGTCTACTACAACTACAGGCAATAAAGAAAGTACCCGAGAGCACAAAATTATAATACAACACAACCTTGCTCGTTTTTCAAGCACTCAACAGCTCGGTTTAGCTAAAAAAAATTCTTTCAAGCACTTTTGAAACGCTCAATAGTGTGCAGGATCCCCTTTAGTTTTTCCAGAAATCTTATCAAAGCCTCAGCAAATTGGTATAAACCTTCCAAAAATACATGTATTTTGAGAAATCCATAATCCTCTAACGTATTTAATTAAAGGTTGTTTTCAAATGTTATCAAATCTAACTTATCATTAAATTCTTTACTTTTCATGGGCTACCTAAGGGATCCTCGAAAAAAATATTAATAAAATTGTGGTAGGAGTAGAAGTGTGGGGAACCCCCAAGTTGGAGGGTGATCACTCTTTTATCTCGGGTATTTGTGCTCTCATTATCATTAATGTAGTCTTATACGGATTTTAGTGAGGCCGTGCCCCGTCATAATGTCAAATTCGAAAAATCGGAATCTCATAAATCTTGGATTATGTGCATGCTATTAATGACCAAAAACAACGGCTAACCAAATATTAATCTATTTGAACTGCTACACAGAAAGTTATACAAATACCAGCTTTTTGTTTAAGGTTTGATATCTGAGCACAATTAGCTTCACGATTTCTTGAACAAGGAAACTTTGCAAATCCTATATTCTTATCTTTCATAAAATTCCTTTAATAGTTCCTTACAAGGACGAGCAGCCTTACTTACGATCGATATGTGAGTTAAATAGAAATCTTACGGTTTTAGCGTTCCGGCCTGTCGCATTGGCTTTCCACTCATGGTAAGTACCAGAAGGTTCTGTTTGGTAAAGTCGTGGTGTTTTATCTTGATCGAACCCGCCTAACAAACAGGAAATTCCAAACGGCCGGCGTCCGTTGCTTTGAGTATAACGTTGTTTAAGTTCTGCACAAAAAATGTTAATGATAATTAGGTCGTTGATATTTGACGAATAGCATTGTGCAGGAAAATTTCAAAAAGATGCAAAATCGAATCATGCCAACATTGTCAACCTCTTTTTGTCCAACCAATAAGCTTATTTTCGGTCTACTGGACTTTGGAAACGAAAAAAGCTCACTGAATCAACTAAAAAATGATTCAAAATTTCAATTTCGGTGGAATCCGCATAATCTTAATAATCAAACTCTAAAACACTAAACTAAGCGACTATCAGTCACTGCTTTTGTGTTGACACAGTGAAACAACAGTCATTCAATCAAGAAAGCATTCGTAAACTCTTCACTGTATTTTCAAGCAAGTGGGTTACGGCAAACCGCGCAGATTTTCTTGCAGAGCTAAACAGGATTCCTATTGATACCACCGTGATAACTGATAACGCTAAAGACAAATTTCTTATTTTCGTATTCGACACACTTCTTAATCAAGAACAAGACTAGCCGAATGCATTTCGCCATATTTTTCATTTAGCCATAACACAGCATGTCATACGGAATGGTAAACTTTAGCTCAGCCCTATCCGTGTACGTGGCCCAGTCAGTCAAAGGACCATTGCAGAAGGGCATGTTTTACATGGCGCTATGAAACTGTCTTTGAACTACCAGAAAAACTTAAACGGCTTGAATTAAAAGCATTTGTCCTCAAATCGACACTAGCATGTCCTGTACTCTCGATTCATTCTTCCGGGAGTTATCTTCACAACTGGTTTTAACGGGGGTGTGTAAGTTTTACATTAGATGCCTTCAAAAATTTGATAATCAAAATAAAAACCACTTGGTAGTTGTCATTAACACAACAGTACTAACACTAACATTTTATATTTTTCAGGAATCTACGGCTTCAGTTCAGTGGTTCAGAAAGCTTGCCTAAATTGTACGAAGCTCCTAGAATTTTTCGAACACCCTTCTCTCAACATAACCAAATCTCGAATTACCAGCTATATATCTCGTAATATACTCCAACGTGACGGGATCCTCCACAGTCAGCTTGTGAGACTGGCACTCAATCCGAGCCCGGTTAACAAGTATCCGAGCATCCGCTGTCAATCCCGCAAACGCCATCACAACATGGTCATCCAACAAACAAATTTTTCGGACAGTTCGCTCTTCCTGTAATTTCGCCACAGACTTCTTCTCAACTCCCAACACTACACAATTGGCGCCGCGGACCCCCACCTGCAAAAAAACCAGTATCTTTCTTGTAAATCATCGAGCAGAGCAGACACTAACTCCCAAATACATTCCATAAAGACTTTCTTAATAATCGCTGAATTTCCGTCCAACAATTTCCTCCAACATTGCAGTCATCTCTTTGATAATCAAAGGTCATGAGAATTTTTTAAAGTGACTATTCATATCATACTAATACAAAGTTACAATCAAATATTCTTACGGCAGTCGATCCCTTCTTGACAGCTTCCTGAGCGTACTCCACTTGGAATAGATGACCATCCGGAGAAAAGACAGTAATAGCCCGGTCGTAGCGTGCGGAACCCATCCCGATATTTGATACTCACCACTTTTTGTTTTGAACTAAACTGTCTTAAACAATCCCTCAGATCCGAATAGCTGACAAGTAAAATGAGATAGAACGATGAGTGAGGCCTTCAATTTCAATTTCCAGTTTAAGTAAGTTGCTGAATCATTCGATGAGAGAGCTTCAGAGCTATATATTTGATCCTACCGGCTTCTCAGCGCGAACCTGACACAAGACTCAATTCACAACTATTAACATATAGGGAATACGAAGAGCCTTTATTCCAAAAATCCTATGATGATATTGCATATTGTAATATTATATTTGAAATCACAGTGCCATATAGCTGGCCCCATGAAATTAGATAAGTCTTCGTAATGCAAAGTCTGGTCGGTAGGTGTCGCGAAAAGGCCTTCCTCAACTTCAAGGCTACCTTTAAAGTTCTATATCGTGAGTGTGTAGTAGTGCCTTTGCCTATGAAAGCCCCTGTAACGTTGTAGTTGTAACCCTATCAGTGTTATTATGACAGCGAGAGACCCAGACAGCTGATGAGCTCAATGTGTTGTTACATATGAGTAGGAGAGCATGAGCACGGGAGCTGCAGTTTTGATTTAGCAGCCGTGGAATAAGTAGGCAAGTCTGTCATACTTGTAAATGCTAATTAATAACAATTAGTCCTTATTTAAATATAAAGTTCATTATATGTGACACTGTCATTAATAAATTAGTTCATCAGTACTGTGTATCTACCCCAAGGGAAAAAAACATGGGAGTCCCAAGGATTCAGTTATAACGAGAAGTAAGTACTTAAAGAGCAATTATCAGTTCCTTCTAAAATTCACCAAGTTTAAATAAACCGTAAGAGTTAATCTGCCCATGAGATAATTTTTTTCTGTTTGTAGCAGGGACAAGATCCGATTTATTTTTTGATGGGATAATATTTGATCAAGTTCAATTCCACACGGACTATACATTATTATTGGCAGCTATTTTTGAAGAACGGGATATAGAAGGTAATAGGGCGTTTTGTGTTTTGTGTGAGGATTGCGTGTGGAGTGTTCATTTGTTAAAATTAAGGAAGGGTACGGAAGTGAGGTTTTTGTATGTTTTAGTAATTTTTGTGGTTTAGTTAAGATTTAAGTTTTGTGTAAGATTGGTATGTATTTTAATTTGATGATGGTTTTGGGATAGTTTATTAGTTTGTCCGAACTGAACTTTTTTAATGACAGTTTCATTTTGTTGATGACGTTGTTTCTCTTGATATATTTTAGTTAACGTTAGACACCTCAGTTATGTATCTTGGAACTTTTCATGTTTGTGAGGAGTTTTCATGAGTTTAGTACCGTTATTTTGTTTTGGTGTTGTAGAAGGTAAGGATTAGGGGATATTTATGGTTTTAAGTTTGAGGGAGTGTGTGGAACGGAAGTGGAGTTAATGGATAAGAAAAATAATCACGTGTGTGGTGAAGTTACTCAAGTACATTATGCGTATTCATAAGGTTTTGGAGTGTGTATTGATTTGTAATTTCCGAATTTTTCAGATTTGTCACTTGATAACTCTGGGCGAGCTGGGGAGTATGCTCGGAAAATGCATAGTGGGTTACTAGAAGTGACGGAATCCTCAGTGAATATGGGCTAGTTTTAAATGACAATCTAACCTTATTTGTGGATCCTGCTTTCTATATGTAAGTATTGTGGCCGTTCAAGATCAACTTCCGTACACGTCCTTTTTTGCATTGTCTTTTTTCACTTGTTATTTCAGTGTCATGTTTTTTGTTGGTTTGGCGGAAGTGTGTATGAAATAAAATCACTGGTTATACTCTGATTTTATAATAATGAATTGGGTGTACAGTGGCAGTCCGAGCTATGATGGTGGAACGTTGTCATTTTCCTGATATTATTGCCCACTATGCTTTTTGTCAGAACTGTAGATTGAAAGATGGAATCTGTGAGTGGAGATATTAAAGTCAGTGACGGGGATTCCGAACAGATTCATGTCAACCTAGAACGTGATTACAAGAGTAATTGTGAAACACCGTTAAAATCTACTAGTGGTCTTGTTGTGCCGGAACTAAATTTGGATGAAGATGAAACAGTATGAATACTTAATACTTTGTTAGTATTTAAATGATTCTTACACCCGGGTGAATGATTTAGTTGTATAACGGTAGAAGTATACATTGCTTATAAATTGTAATTACATTTGTTAGCCCATAGATGATGACGAATTCCATATACCTGCAGTTGATTTCGAACCCACACTGGAAAGCATTCTCAATGATGTTGACAATGTTTCTGCAAGTGATGATGAAGGGTTGTCAGCAATTCCTGAACAGTCACCAAGTATTAGGAATTTTGTAAGTTTTTCTATGTGATTTTTTTAAAGAAAGTTCAAATAATTTGGAAATTATTGCGCTGGGAGCTTTATCTATACATATGTACCACAACGAATTTTAATGTATTTTAGAGCCACGTCCCTGAAGGCAGTGACACAGTATCTATAATATCAAAAGAAAGTTCAGATAATCGCAGTCGAAGCTCCAACCGTAGTCAGCGACCAAAAAATAATTTCAATAATAGTTCAAAGAAACCTAATTCTATACTTCGTCACGTTTTGCTAAAGGGAATAACATCTCAGATAAATTCTGCAGCCGTAAGTACGATCCCTCCTTTAAATCGCTTTGGCAATTACGAAAACTGAGTTGTTTAAGTATTCCAATTGAAGCCACGAAAAATAATCACACGCATGTAAAATGTGAACATTACTTGTGCGGCGTTATTCTCATATTAGTTGATGGTATGAGGGTGAATTGGATTGCACTCCTTTATCAATGGAATCTATTTTGACACTAAATACTTTATTTGGAAAATTTATTTGCAGGACAAAATTAACGCAGGTTCGTCTACGGCAGTTGTAATTGGATCTTTAGTCGCCGTTGGAACTTCCCATGGTTATGTATTGGTATTCGATGCTTTGCAAGTTATGAAATGGTGCCTCGGGGATATTTCACATCGTGAGGAAGGAGGGTCTGTTAGTAGTTTAGCTGTGAGTTCGAATGGTACACGGCTTCTAGTAGGATATGCAAAAGGTCTTATTCTCATGTATGACTTGGACAACGGCAAATTGCTGAGGTTTGTTAAACTTAGCAAACTACCAGGGTGGCTATGTATGGGTCAATGACGGTTTGTTGTGCTTCTTTATGGGCACGCTTACAATTACTAGAAATCGTTAGAAAATGTGATCTAAAGAAATTCAAGCCCCTGTAAAACTTTAATCCTCTTTAGTACACTAATTTTGAGTCTGAGGAATTGGAAAAAATGTTGAATTGTTGTTTGTAGACTTAAATTAACTTAAATATTGTCGGTTAGTCACACAAGCGGCACATAATTTTTATGGATTGGCGGGACCAATAATATTATTAATGACTTTGGTTTGGTTAAGTTTTTGCGATAAGATCATGGAAACATTCAAAGAACCATCGAAAATTCGAAGTGAGTTTAAAATAGATTACTATAATGGGCATGAAATATTTCGAGCCAACGGGGCTTTAAAACTTTGAAACTTTAGAACTAATTTTAATTTATGACTGCTGTGTGTAGCTTTACTTATGTATATATAAATATAAAATGTTATATAAATATGTACATAACTTGAATCTTCGTTTTTTGAACATTGTAGAACATATATAGCCACCCTGGAAATTGCTGTAATTACCTTTATTTGTTAATTACAATTTTAAAGGCAAAATATTCAGTAAATCAAATAATACAAATTTTTAGGACATTACACGATGCTCATGCAACAGGAACAGCGGTTCTGGTACTCCGAGTAAGAAATTATAATTTTACCATTTGTAGATTAGTGGCACTAAATTCTTGTTTCAACAAAACCGTTTTTTAGTTTTTCTAAGCCTTAAGTCTGTCGATTCGAAAATGCCGTGGCTTCAGAGGATTTGTGCATACATGAAATCTTCGTGAAAGACCAGTTTATCCAGGAGCACGTAGTCTGTCCGACGGTCGCTATATTGAGTGTATACGCAGCCAATTTTCACTTTATCTTGACCAGCATTTTGCAAAACTGGACACACTACACCCAAAACGTTTCCTCAAAAAATTAGTTTTACTGTAAAAATGCCCTATAGAGTTGACAGAATTAATGAACATTTGAATTTGTGCATTTTTCGCAATACTGGTTGTTAATTGACAAGATGCCCAATTCGCTTAAAAGTTACAGCATTTTCGGTATTTTCAGTCCGGCATGCGGCTAATTTAGGACGTTTGAAGTCTTTGATTCATGTGTAGGTGTAAGTACTTATAATCATTTCTCATTATTTCGTGTTTCAGTTTACAGATTATCCTATACTAGCCCTATGCAGTGATAGCGGAGGGTCCGTGTTCGAATTAAATTTCAAGCGTACAATGGGTGTTCGAGGGTGTGATTCTCGGTGCATCTTTTCGGGGAGCAGAGGCGAAGTTTGTACCTTTGAACCATTAATGCTAGCTAGCTATTCTGACAATCCGTTGACACGTTATGTTATCGTCGCTCTCGCCACACTTTCTAAGGTAAACTTTAGTTATGCGTTTATACTATTAAAATTAAAAGGCTTCTTCAAAAACTTGGTTATCTTACAGGTTATTGTTGTTATGATCCGACCAAAGCTCAAAGTTTTATTTACCCATGCACTGGTGTGTAATCCAACCACTCTGCCTCTTCTCGCATGGCAAATGGTTATTATACAAACAACTAGAAATGAAAAAATTATCGATCCGGTGCTTACCTTCGCCCGTGAGAATACCGTTTACTTTTATCAAGTAATTTACATGCAAATATGCATACTCAAATTATGTTTCAGTACAAGATAATTAATTAACTCTTAGCATATAGTCAGCCAGGAAAGTAATAATACGATTATCTGACTATTTTAAAGGTGACACTGGACACGAGAAACACGATTCAGTTTTTACCACTGCAGAAAATTTCGCTTAATTATACCATAATCAGCCTGCACTGGTTGAACTCTCGCACTTTAGCCATTGTGGATGTGCGAGAAAGGCTACGAGTTGTCGATGTTAGATCACAAGAAGAACTTGAAAGTGTGGATCTATTGCAATGTAGGTTGGTGTATGCTAGCAGTCATTTCAAAGGACTGGCTACTGGGGGTAATGTCAGTAAAGCGTTTGTAAGTCATTTGTCTTTTGTTATGTTACAAAGCTAGTAAGGCCGAAAATCATGAATGATAGCAGCATTTTTGGAGGATTTTTATTGTGTTTGCCCTTTTTTGAAAGAACTAATTCTTGTCCTTTTAAATTTTAAATTCATCAAAATAAATGATCACGATCTTTAAAATATACTTACATCCCTGAGTATGTTAGTAATTTTTCCAAAATGGTGGTCCTATTTTTAATATCCTAAAAGATTTCAATGATAGTAGGTAGTCTAACCATAACTCAAATCAAATTTAAACAAGTTGCTTTCATTCACTGTTTTTGTCCCGACTTTTACATATCCATTTCAAAGCAATATTGGAAAATAATTGACATTCTATTATTCGTATTTGAAATGGTAGGCGATTTCTGGAGAAAGAGCATGTTACAACTCAATTTTGTGCTTCTGCAATCAAATAATCGTTTTGGGTACAAAGTCGGTTCACGCCCTAACAATGAGATCTTGGCACGAGCGATTGGATTATTTAGTAAAACAGTTACATTTTCCAGAAGCATTGCAATTAGGATATGAGCTGTATCTAGAGAAAGCTAAAGCTGTAGTGGGACTCAAAGGTTCGAAGGACTCCAAGCGTATGGTCGTTAGAGAAAAGGTATCAATCGCAAAGGAGTAAATTATATAATTATATGCATGTAGTATTAAATTACCTTCTTCAAAAATGAAAGTAAAAAAATTCATGAATTTGTTTAGTTACTGTGTATTCTTGATCGTTACGTGGAAAAACTTCATGCGTTCAATTACATGGAAGACTTGAATTCAGCCAAACAAAACTATGAAAAGGCTATTACCGATTGTATTCAGTACTATGTCCTTCTTGACCACAAGTAAGTAGTTCAACGCATCTTCTCTGCATCTATTCTTCACATTGTATGTACTTAGTTCGATGGCCGGTTTACTAATTTTGGCTAATTCTTTACTATTAGATCTCCTATATATTCACGTCTTTATGACACATGCTTGGTCAATCCAGTTTCGAAATCCGCTTATCTCCAGTGTTTGGAACCGTTTATTTTGAACGACCAATTGCGACCCATGCCTCCAATAATCGTCAAAGACTTCATAAGCCATTATGAAGAAGTTGGAAATTTAAAGGTATTATCTAAAGGGTAGTAAGTAGTAACTAGTATTGTAATAATATTTCTTTGTTGCTGTTAACATGTACATACAAAATTGTTTTTGGAAAACGTTACAACACGTGTCCTAAAAAAATGAGGACGGTTAATACAAGTTTAAATTTCAAATTTAAATGGAGAACTTTAAAAAATTATGGCTGATTGGTAATTTTTTTCCATTCTTTTGTAGCCCCTGGAAGCTTGCATTGTTCATTTAAACGTGGAATCTCTGGACATTCACCAAACCATGAAACTTTGTTGGACACAGGGTTTATACGATGCAATTATTTATATTTATAATCAAGGAATGATTGATTACATTACACCTTTAGAAGAACTCATGACAGAGCTTCAGAGCGCAATTTCGACAGGTACTATAAAAATTAATATTGCTATTCATGTGGCAAGCATGGAATGGAATACACATGGCTTACATGCAATACAGCCTGGTGTGTTTGTAAAAATCTTTCGAACCGAATTATTGACAGTTAGTTGAGGTACTGCTTGACAGAAGGTCCAGTTATTATAAAACTTATATGGAACTTACTTACAGGTATGCAGCTGTCAGACACACAAGTAGCGTTGGGAAACAAAATTCTTGTTTATACATCTTGCTGCCTTGCTGGTCGAGCATATCCTTACGGAAACATACCCCCTAATTTAGTAGAAAAAGTTCAATCTGACGTTTTCCAAGTCATTACAACTCTGCATACAAGGAACTCTAGTGAGAATGAACAATCCTACCCCTACCTCAAGTAAAAATAAATAATATCAATAACCTATAATCCAATAAAACTGCAAAGGTATGGGTTTAGTTGCCAATATTAGCTGATGCTACAATGATAATTATCATATTTTCCTCAGGACTTTCCTAAAGTTCGACACCCGAGAATTCTTGAACGTATTATCTCTTAGCTTTGAAGAGCCTGTGTTTCAAACCGAACTAGGACGCCGACAGAAACAGCGTTTAGTAGATATTTTGTTGCAAGTTATGGTTGAGCAAGGAGACTTTACCGTAAGTTATTTTCTATAAAAATCTAAGTTCAACACCTCTTAGTTTAAAACTACTTCAGTTTTTCTAATACATCTGTTGCTTCACATAAAAAATTCAGGTTTCATTTTAGCAAAAATTGTAGGAAGGTTCTTATTATTTAGAAATGCATTTTATGTTTCCAGCCAACTCAAGTCGGTGTGCTATTTACCTTTCTTGCAAGACAAATGGCAAAACCTGAAAATAGTCTCTACGTTAGCAAGCACTTATTTGAACAGGTAACTTAATATTTATATTGTTATAAAATAAGGGGTGGTCCGAAATGATATCACAGCTTTAGAATCAGAGTTAATCTTGCACTTTTATTACTGGTAAATTGTATTGCATGATTGAAAATATAAAAGCGCTCATTGTGGCATAATACTTGAGATAATAAATTCTATATGCAACTTCATCTAACTCCCAACGTAATTAGTTTAAACAGTTAGGGGTGCTATTATGTATTTAACTTGTATTCAAAATTACAAAATTTTAAAAGTTTCAGAAGTTATATCTACTTGTTCATGTTCTTAAGGAAGTAGATAAGGGAGTAAACCTAACTAGTGTTGTAACTTGTCAAGTCCCTACCAATTGATTTGGAATGCAGGTTTTTACAATATTGTCGTATGCGGATCAGGGTAATTCTAGCTATTATATAACATTGGACCATAATATTCGTTAGAGACGTTTTAAGGTGGATTCTGATTCTTCGCATGTGTTTATGAACTGAACCCTTTTACAAGTATGAGGAATGATCCTAAATTACGTACATAGTTACTGAGTCTATATAAATTCCATTAAATTTCATTGATTCAAGGTTTTGGAGCACTTAACAAGCGCAAAGGAAACTGTCAGATTAGAGGAAAGGCAGCAGGCCTTGCTGGAGCTTTTACAAGCAGGTGGAATGCAACACTTCGACCCAGAAAAACTACTGGAAAAATGCCTTGAGGCAAAATTGTACGTACCAAACGGCTGAACTTACATAATTTAATGCTTATCTCGATACACTGTGTTACAGCTACACATTTTTGCAAACAGTTTCAGAGTTTGCGAAATGCTATACGAAAGGAAACAAGACTACGAAAGAATTATTGAGTGCTACTTGTACGACGAGGCCAGAAGCCATCAAGTATTTTCATTCCTACACAAGATATTTTGTATTAAGCCTACGAAAAGGGATGAAATTTGTGCAAAAGTAAAGCATCACCTTAAAGTGCGTGCAAATTGTATTGGTAATGTTGCAGAGACAGCAACTACAAATTACTTACAAAAATTTTATTTTCACAAATATTTCTTGAGCAGTTCATTGAAACAGTGATTTTTTAATAGGAACTTGTTCTTATCGATAACAAGAAAACAGCAAGAGCTGTGTACTTGCACATGAGTACTCTTATAACGGATTTTGTCAAGTCTTTAGAATCTGAACCCAACATTCTTTATCGGTTTCTTCAAGGAATCTTCCACCTACGGTATGGGTGTGGTATAAGTAGTACATTAATTATTACAACTGTGAGGAAGAATCTTTCAAGCGAAATTGAAGTTATCTGATTTTAATATAGGGATCAGAACCAAAGTAACATTCAAGTGGATATGATTACTACCGAGAAGTACATCGACTTAATGTGTCAGTTCGAACCAGGATCCGTTTTTTTGTTTTTAAAAAGTGTAGAGTCATATAGGCCAGAACACGCTTACGTATTATGTGAAAAGTACAAAATCAATGAAGCTATGGGATATTTACTCGAAAAGACCGGCAAATATCAAGAGGCATTTGAAGTAATGTACGCTAAATTGAAGTGGATTTTGGAAGAGGTAATTTCCAAGACATTTTATTTTTATAAAGTTTTTTTAGTTGTCAGAGTTGCAGTTTCTAGAATTTTGTTTTTTTAAAATTTGGCTGGTTATATTGCTTTTACTAAACCCTAAAAACAAAACATTTAAGATAACTTTCGAGTCCTTCAGCTTATTTCAATGATCAGGGTCTTAAAGATTCATTCAAGACCAACCTCTTCTTGTATGATAATAGCTCTGTAGACCCTATATTTAAGTCGTAAGGCTAATTTTCAACAACTTCGTCTTCAGGTTGCTACATACTACTTGCATAACTAATAATTACCATATCTGGTAAACAAAAACCTTTAACGCTGGAGAAAGGGGCATCGTGAAATTTTGCCAGATGGATCCATATGCTAATACAATCGCTAAATGCGGGTGCTTGCGTGTGTTTGTGTCCCAATTTTTCCTACCTCAAATACTAGAGGTCTTTTTAGGTTAGGGAAAGGAAAACTTAATGGGTTTGTGGTTTTTTTTTCGAACTTTGCCTACTTTTTCGAACCGTTTTGAAGTGATTCAAAAATTGGGATTTTAGCATATGTGCATGTAAAATTCCCACAGCGCAAAAAGTGCTATGTAGATTCACTATTTTATCGGTCAAGATCATTTCCTGACAAAGCTTTACGAGTTCCGTGATAGTTTCAACATAATCTTAATATATTTTTATCTTTCTCCTTTTTGGTTTCGCATTATTCACTGAAGTATTACAGAAAGAAATTGGTTAGAAAAACAAAATAAAGATGTTTTGCTCTATGGGATGAATTGAATTCAAAAGAAATAAACAAGGGTTACTACATACTGAACATGCAGAAATGAAAAAGCGTCAAGTCGTGGAAAGCTATATTCTTATTATTTCATAGTAAAAGCTGTAAAAATTTAGCGCGACTGCAATTTATGAACATATATTATATATTCAATTATTATTACTTCGATTCAACTGTTAAAGCTTTATACTGGTAATAGTGCAGCAGTGTCAGTTGTAACTGAGCTTCATGTATTAATTTCATAACATCGAATTACTACCATGTAATTGGTATCAGTTTATTTACTTCCAGAATCGGAACCGAGCTTTGCGGAACTAATGACTATATAAATGTAATGAAATTGTTAGTTGCAATTCATTACATTTTTGATTGGTCAGTATGCATACCAAAAGAAAACCGAGAAGATAGTTCTTGCTTGTTACTTTTAGGTACCATTCAGTATATGTATAGTCCAAAGCATGTTTCGTTTTTCAAACCAATTTTATTGTCTAATAATTTTGATTGGAATGTCGGTGTTACATACGCAGGAGTATATCTGAAACTCATTCAGATAATTTTCAAGGATTTTGAAGTTATTCTTTGATTTTGACATTGAAATAGTAGTACCTACTTTACGGGTGTTTTTTTATTATAAATTTTGAAAGAACGTCTAGCCATTATGTAAGTTACAAAGAGAAATGTTCTTTTCAATAGGACTGATTTTGTTTAAATCTGAGGGTATTTGATGACATTTAATGCAAATTTGAAATAATAAAAGTAGTACGCTGTAAGGAACTTAAAATTTTTGTAAACGTACCACAAAAAATTCCCACACAAATTTTGGATTTGATTTGGTATGTTTGCGAAAAGAATGGACTAATATATCCACTGCGGTTTAAAAATAAATAATTGAGGACAAGCAGCTTTCCTCTATATTTTGGGGTTCTTGGATTCAAATTGTGTGTATTATAGTATCAATAGTTAATATATCATGTTTGTTTTAACTATTTCAGCTGATTCAATAATCATCACTATATGTATTTTGTCGTAGATGTTCAATGGCGCTGAAGGCGGCTGTAAAGACAATTCTAGCGTGATTGATAAATGTGAAGAATTTCGTAATCTCTTCTTAATCATGGTCCCTTTTGCACAACGACATTCTCCCAAAATGTCGAAAGAAGGAAGAGAAAAATTGTGGTTACCGTTGTTTGAACTGACTATAGGGGCACATAGTCGTTCTAAAGCTGACAGCCAAGTAGCCTCAACATTTGCAGAACTCACTAAGTACGTGTTGGGTTCAATGATGGGACATGTGTCCCTACCTACAATAGTTGAAATAATCATGAAAGATCCGGCTTACAGCAAGGCAACCTTCACGGAGATTAAAGATCTAGTATCAGGTGCTGTTTTATTGTTTACTTCCTTGCGTTAATATTTTCTAATTAGGCAGAAATGGTAGTTTTATCAATTAATGTAGGATGCATCAATTAATTATGTATAATTATTTTTAAAATGATGCCTTGTACTATTACAAAATGTTTTTATCTTGTATTTCTGATTTAGGTATGCTGGAAACTTGTACCTACGAACAATTTATGGTAAATCTAGTGAAGCGTATAACTGAATCGGACGTCCATGAGAGGCTGGCAACTAAGCTTAAATGCACAAAAAAGGGATTTGCTCCAAGGAACAAAACGTGCCCTGCATGTCAAGCAAACTTTTCGACCGAACAATATCTCTCTGCTGAAGATTCCCAAGTTCTCGTTTTCCAGTGAGTTTCGTAAAAATTAGTCAGCCTTATTTAAAAAGTTTCTGTTCGTGCTAACCGAAGTATTAATTATTCAAGTTCAACTGTACGAATTTCTGTTGATTGTTTTGATTTAATAGCTGTGGCCATTCATTTCACCATGATTGCTGCTCTGATGAAGCGTTGAAAGTATGTAGTCTTTGTCAAGTTCAGGGAAAGTCCGAAGGGACTTCAGAAAATAACGTGATTTCGTTCCCAGTTTCGCAACATCAAACAAGGTATGTTTACTATCCGCGTCCACATCCACTGTTTGATTGTGTACTTTTATTCTTATTGTACAATGCATGCCCGTTTGAAGTTGTCATATTTCGATTTGACCAACTATCTCCCCATTGTAATGTTGTGCACCCAATAAGTACTTATGCATGGAATGGAAGGTCTATATTATGAGCAACAGTCAACATCTAGATTGGTAGAAACAGCTTGCAATTTTGATAGTTCCCTATAAAGAGCTTGAGATATATGTAGTTAAAACAATTATTTTTCCCTTTGTTTCAGTTCATTCTGGAATACAAATGGAGGATTGGACAAAGATCATGTAATTAGCCATGCAGAATTTGAACTCAAGCTAGAAGCGCCTACGAAAGTATATAATATCAAGGGTGGATTTTGAAATGCGTGAAGAATCTTATCAAGAACTGTTTTGATTTTGATGATTCGAACGATTGTTGGCACAGATGGATGTCTATCTACAGTTAAAAAATCGAATTTATTTGTAATTCCTAATTGTATATATCTATATTATCACATGAATTCTGACAAGTTAATAATTATTTGGAATATAAACAGTTAGCAAACCATTTTTCTACATGCGCAAGTCATTTTAAATTCATGTATTGATGCGGTAGCTTATAACTAGGAATCAATTCCAAGGCCCAGCCCCATCCATCTATCAGGCACCAGTAGAAAGTAGCGGTCCATTGCTTCGCAAAATCTAGTTTGGTACTCTTCGGGTGACACGACTGTCGGCATTTTACCTTGCCCTCCAAGGATCCCTGATGATTTGACGAATGTTTCAATTTTCTTGTCCCAAGTAAAAGTACGAATGTAATCTGGAATATAATTCGGGAAATAGATATTTAGGAAAATGAACGGCAACTTCTTTCTACATAGAGACAATAATGACTAGTATCACAAACCTATGATTCCTACAACAAGTTCATTTCTTTGCTCATCAAAGCCGACAAGCAATGAATAGTCCATGACCATTTGTGTTGATAGAAACCGTGAATCATTGCTTAGAGCTGTGGTCAATACTGTCTTCGTATGAGGTCGTATGTACAGCGGATTTTCGCAAGCCACTGAAAGAAACGGTAAACTCTAATCATTATAATATAGCAACAGTCCTGTAATAAAGGCAACAATGAGTCATGAAGTTCCAGCATATAGAAAAAGAATGGAAAGCCGGGATCCGAAGAGGAATCCTATAACTTGAGGCGAGGCCAGTGCCATACACATATACATGTGCGGTTGACTGTTGTTAACAGTACTTATAAGCACAGCAAGAGCAATCAAACAAGAAAACGTGTAATCTCAAATGAATAACTGAATGAATATACTAAGACTTTTAAACAGCGATGATTTGTCATGCAATTATCACTGTCTGTTCATTTGTTGCTGTGCTTATTTTTTAACGCCACGCCAGCACAAATCGCTTTCATTAAATGTAAGTAAAGCAAGGTGTTGGCATTGTTACCCACACCCTCAACTTCATGACATATATAATGAACCGTCTCCAATAGTTCCCAGTGCCATACGTACGTTTGACAAGTTACAGTTGCAAACACTACTTTACATAGTTGAGCTTGCTGCATGCAAGTATTATAGAAACCTGTTGGCAACATACACTTGCAAACACTCGTACAATTTTGCGGCAATTGTTACATTTGTAAACACCCGCACAAAATATGTTGTCCGTGTTACATTTGTAAACACCACCGACTAATTCTGTGCTGCTGATGCTGTAGTACTACAAAATACAATTGTAAACATGTTACATACATAGAATGTGTAAACATTTCATGTTATATTTTGTAGTACAAGGAGTTAAAATGTAAACATGTTACACCGCACGATCTTGTCTTACGATTTACACGAAATTAAGTGTTGCGGAACGGTTAAGTAGAAATAAAAATAACCATGCATCATAAAAATAGTCTGCACAGTCAGTGGTAACAAGGGCAATTATTTTCAAATTGACTTACTGTTGACTAGATTTTCATCCAACAAAACTAAATCCTCTTGTTCTTTTCCAGACACTGTGGCAAGTCGATTTCTAATCGATCCTTTCAAGTCAAATTTTTGAGTGATGTTTCTTTCGTAAAATAAATTTTCCATAATAAGAATGTCCATTTTAGATTGCGCATTAGTTGCTGAATTCCTGAAACCGATTCGGTACACACCAAGTATTTTTGCTAATACTGTTGGTTTGTTTGCTTGATAACACCCGCGCACGTAATCAAAATAGTTTGGAGCGAAATCCAGGAAGGACTGAATTTCGAATTTTGACATCTGTTTCACAACAAACCGATCATCTACAGTTTTGCAAAACGTGGATCCGGATTTTCCTCCGGTGGCATTCCAAGGTATACAACGGGCAATTGAACGAATGTAAAACTCATCCTTTTCTTGCAAACTTAAAGAGCGTAACTGACGAAACTGCTCTGCAAAATAAATTCTGCAGTAGAACTTAGCAGTGTTGCTTCCAAACTGAACTTCAACATTTCC
The DNA here is from genome assembly GCA_947179485.1 of Allacma fusca. NCBI lineage: Eukaryota > Metazoa > Arthropoda > Collembola > Symphypleona > Sminthuridae > Allacma > Allacma fusca. Next base: position 15,939,770 of record OX359250.1, on the reverse strand, counting down.
ATTGCCTTTCACAATCCTGAAAGTTAAATAGATATTGCAAATACACCTCTAACTCCCACCCTTCCAGTAACCTTGTTCCACTATCACAACTGACATAATACACGAGTGACACAGACAGTCACAGAAACAGAACAACGTATCCGTCAGTACTCAAAAATGTTGGATTTAGAATACCTGTCACGTTCTTTTTCATCTAAGTCCATGTCAAGGGAAGTTTTTTCGCCTACAAATTCTGAAGTTTTAGAGTTGAAGCTGTATCCTGCCGATAACTGAGATTCATCAGTGCCGTCTGTATACCTTGGCCTCTTACTACATTTGTTATTACAAAGAATTACATACAAAAGTCAGTATTGCCAATGTGCCATTACATGAATTGTGTATTACATGAACTACTTATTCCACTTTAAAATTTTTACATAAACATAAACAGTACACTTTTACCTAATGAAATCATCATCTTCGGAAGTTTTCAAGATTTTTGTCTGAGAAGTTTTGTTAAAGTCAGCTAATTTGTTTTTGTATTCATTTGAACTAAGAGCAAATGCAACGACCGAGCTTGGCTCATTTTCGTGCACTGAAATAGGTATGGCAGTAAATGCTGCTAAGAAATGATGGTCAGTGGACATCCATGGGGACTAAATAAAAACATCATCATACAACAATTATATAACTCCACGTCAGTTTTCCGCTAGTAAATAGTAAAACTGCCTTCAACACTATGTACAGCAATACGACATTGTATCAGAAAGAAATTCTTGCCTGAATGACTTGCCCCAATGCAGAACCAGAAAGAAAGTGAGATATTAATGTTTTCACAGTGTTACTTCCAAGCTTCTTTTCCATTTTATAATCAGGAGAATCGTCCACATTTGCTTGTTCTGCGTTGATTTTTAGCATCTTTTCATCAGCCTTCGCCCTTTCAGAATTTTCTTGCCGAATATAATCATTTGGAGTGACCAAAGAGGACATGGACGGGCGAATGGCCGATTTGCTTTCAACCATGCTTTCATTCCCAACATGCGAAAGCAGATCGTCATTTGATCCAATATTCATGGCTTCATCGGTGGAAGGAACTGAAACGTTGGTAAGTTCATCCAGTACTCCCGAGATACTCATATCCACAGTACTTCCAGAATCTGCAAAGTAAACGGTGTTATTGTACATAAATTATTTAAACAGTACAAAATACGTGATACTAGAATTGTTTTTATGAAATTACTAAGGCTGCTTCGGTCTCTTGAGGAAGGATGTTCTCCGCTAGAGTCATAACTAGTTTGTTCCGCCGACTTGAGTGAGTCGTCTAAATCTTTGGAAGAAGAGTTGGCAGAAGTGTTTGCAAAACCAGCAGCAGTGGAAACCACAGTCTCGCTTTCTAATTTTGAGCTGTTAACTCGCAAAGCTTGTTCCTGAGATTCCGAATCCACCTTTATAGTCCCCTGTTTCATTTTCATACCGAGAAACAACAAAATTACATTTTAGATACATTGATAAGAGTATCATACAAACGACACAATCTAGCGGCTCTGGAAGTAAGTCAGAACTTAGCATTGTCCTCGTAATGGATACTAGTTTCGGAATTCGTAACAGCCGACTTGTCAAATGTCAAGTTCGCAAGCAAGTAATCGAGAAACGAGTACTGAATTTCAAAGCCCAGGCGGATCCGAGTAAAATTTGTATTACTACAGTACCTTTACATTTGTCTGCATCATTTAGCAAGATCAAATTGTACAGAACATGATTGGCCCAAACTTGGCTACTGTCTTAATAGTGTTAAACTGACAAATTAAGTGCAACTTGAGGGTCAAAACAAAGTCACGAACAAGAATGTGTCATTTAAAGCTTACAATTAGGCCGAACAGGACGATTTGATACGTTCGATTTATTATTGGAACCAGCATTGTCCCACAATAATTAATGATTCAACACTAATGCACTTACTTTGGCTTGCTTCTCCTCTTTTTTCCGTAAAACTAGTAAATCGTGTAGCTTAGTATTCCATGACTGAATAGTATCAGCTATATTGCTCCTAAGAAACCCGATGGAGTCCGTTATTTTCCACAGGAATGCATTTACTTCTATAATAATGGTAACATGATTTATTAGTAAGGTTTTTAGTATCATGAAAAGCTAAAGAAAGTAGGAGATGAGGTAAAAATTGTAACCTTTTTTATCCAGTCTCTCAGTCTCGGACGTTGGCACGCTTAAATTTATTTGTATTTCTTCAATTTTTGAACGAAATACCATCCGCTCAGCCTTAAGATGATCCAATAAAGATGACACAACATCTATAATCAAGTATGTTTTTAACACAATTAATTGAAAGTTAGCGAAAAATGTTTCATCTCAATTCAATTTGTTGTAATTACCTTCAGCTCTGGATCCTGCAGAAGTTTCTTTAAGCGAAACCAATGCTTCCAAAATACTACTGTACACTCCATGACCTGTGATAGCTACAACTTTGACATCATCTATCAGTTGCTGTACACTTTTTGGTTGGCTCTTAATAGTAAGGCAAGTTTCCGGAAGACAAATTTCCCATAGTTTAATCTTCGAGTACCTGAAATAGTTTTCAAAGTTTTTATATAATTTGTCCTCTGAAAAATAAAATTCCCTGGATTTAATTTTCACTTTAAGTACTGCTATCACAGGTCACTACTTTGTTTTTACATCAATAACATTAGGGATAACTATTGCAAGGTTTTTACTATTGCAGGCACATTAAACAGGAACCAACATGAACCAAACCAGAAATATACATGATAATATTGGTAAAACTTCCTGTCATGGGACAAGGAAAAACCATGTGTTTAATACTGTACGGAGAGTAATCTGTTTTATCAAAATCCAGTTGTTGGTTACTATTTTACGAGTTCTCTGATTCATAATGATTCTTACTTAAACCACGAGATGATATTGTGCTGCGCAAAATAATGTATAAAATCGTGATGAAGGGAATGGCGACACTGATCATCAAATCCACGCCGCTCGTACAGATACCCATGAAAACGAAGCTCGAGGTATTTAGCAAACGAAAGAGACCATGCATCTGCCGACATAGGGACTATAGGAGAAACCTGCGGTACAATGTCAAACAACATTTTCAATAAACTCCCAATTGAATCTAACTTCGCCTTTACAAAGACACGAAGTTTACATGTGATTTGGTACATTAATTTTCTTTCTTTTAATTTTAATTAAGTTTTACCGTTTTACACCAACAACACCAGTTCCACATTAAAATATTTTCTCCAGAACCAACGATAGGGCTCTCTAGCTCTTTAGATGCAACGGTCACACATCCATCCTCATGAACAAATCTTCTCAAGTGAAATAACATCGGTGTGTTGCAATTTTGAGCAGGGCAATGGTACGTTTTCCGAAAACAATATCTTTCTAAAAACATCCCTAGCGAAATGTCGTGCCGACCGTACATGTCCATATTGACGACCCTAGTAAGAACATAACATCCATCATTCTATAGATAACTTAATAAACAATTGCTGACTCCCCAAAACTTGGTCAAGGAAGAATTATTACTATCAATCCGATTTGAAGCCAAGAAATAAAGCTTTTTGTTAAAAGATCCGCATACGTTTTGGTATAAATTGTAAACGGAACTTTTTGGTTTTTCATGAAACTTACTGGCGTACAAGTCAGGGAAAATTCGGTACGTAGATTAAGAATCTGAAAGAATTTGTAGTTTCGGATATACGAGAGGTCACGAATGTGATTGCGCGTGTAAGCACACATTTTGTACACGTACAACATACTCGTATGCAATATTTTCGAGCCTTTCTTCCCGATTCTGAAATTACGCACCCAATTATCCTCTGCACCAATTGTACGTTGTTTCAATAATAATAGCTGGTAAACCGCATTTATTCCTACGTTTAAACTGGAATCTGGTTTGGTATCTATTGTTGATTTGAAAACCCACATTTTTCTACAATTTTAAAAACAACCGTTCTTTTGCATTAGAATAATTATTAATATTAAAACTAAATTAACTATATGACTCACCATGGATTTACACAAAAGTAAGGGGCATTACAGGACATTGACGAATAGCTGCAAAAAAGGACGGACAATTTTTGGTGTCGAAAAGGGTCCAGAGCATCTACACGGCCAGTGCCTTGCCTTTCTTGATCAAGTGCTTGGTGTTGTACAAAACTCGGATTTGTTGAAAAGGGAGCTTCACTAACAGAAGTTAAATCCAATCTTCCACCTTTCCTTCTAAAATCTGCTATAGAAGATTGAACATCATCAGCGATTATCGGAGCTGTCATTCGCAAAGCAGTAAACAAATGTTGAGGTTTCCATTTAATCTTCGGTAGAACTAGTTTCCCATTTTTACTTCCAATAAAATTATTATCATGTTGATGTGTTGAGCTTGTAGTCATTTCAGCTCTATGTAGCAAAACAGACCAGTATATTTCCGTTGGAAAAAAAGCTCTAAGAGCGCAAGACTTTCCATCTTCCGTTTCTAAATACGGCAAGGAGTATTTAATAAAAGGAGAAGCTGACAATCTGACTTCGTCCAAACAAGCTCTCAAGGAATACTTCGTGGAATCAGGTACATACTGAACTATCAGCTTTTCCGTGGTATTACTTGGCAACGGTTCATCCCCATTCGCCAAGTACGACTGAAGGGGATCACTGAAGTCATCACAGAGCTGCGATTTTGCATTCCTTTTCTCTACATTTTCCTTTTCTACGATGTCTTTTTCTAGATTTCCCGCTTTAGCAGGACTATCAACTGACTTGCTTGAATCTGAATCCTCTTGGGCTGACATAAAGTCTTCACTTTCGCCGGGTGACTAAAACATATTGGTCAAGGTAAGTTCAAAGAAAGCTACAAAAGGAACCACGAAAACGAGAGCACAAAAGAAATATTTGTACGCTTACCCTTAGAGCGTCTCTTCGGTCGTAATTGTCAGGTGGCATTGCGAAAAGATCAATATGAAAGGATCTCTCCAGACGCCAATTGTAAGCAACAAAAGTAAGCAACGAAATGATCCTTTTGACTTTCATTAATTCCGCTTGGTGACCTCCACGGAGTAACACTGTACATCCCAAATGCATCGCACAACCATCAAAAAACATCAAATTTTTTTGCACACCATCAGCAACTTGAAAATTCTCCAAGTAAAAATTATGACAAAGGCCAAGCTGTGGCCTTCCCATGTTTCCAATCTGCGTGTCCGCCGATGTTGTGATCACACTTTGAGTACACCTAGCAATTCTCTCCATAACAGAAGGCTTCACATTTATAACTAAAGTGATGCCTTGTTCCAGCATCATGTCTTGAGCGAGTCTGGACACTGTCTTCTCGACCAATACTATATCCGGTTGTAACGAACCAATCCTTGCAACAGCGTTCCGTAAATACTCATACTCTTGCATCATCAAAGGTTCTAATGACATGAACCTATTTTCAAATCTTTGATAATCGATGGAGGAACTTATAAGCAAAATTTTAGGATCCTTAAGCTTCTGCCTCATAGCACGGTTAGCAATGTTTTTTGTACAAATGACACCATTCACTATCCTGCAGTCTTCTTTTTTTCCACCGCATACTTTCTTAAATTGAACGTAATGGCGAATGTCCATTTCATCATCTGCGTGTCTCACATCTGGCCTAACGATTTCCGTCACTTTATGAACAATGGGTAGGATAATATCAGCCCAAGACTGCGATAAGTTCATACTTTCCAATAAATTATTTAACAATTCATTTTCGTGACGTATGAAAGCGTTGCAAAGTTTCTGAAACGCCAGAAGTTCAGTGTCGTTAGTCAGCTGCTGAGGACTATGCCAACCCGTGGGGGCTACAAAATCTAAAAATAATAAGGAATCTAAGCTGTGATATGATAATAATGCACGATAGTAACATATTATTAACTGAAATCCAGTAGCTTGTAAATTTTCCGTATAAGTTGCAGTGTCAAAGAAACTGACCAAAGACCTTAATTTTGGGGTATCCAGCATTTTCTGAAGGGGCACCAATTACTTTGATTTCAGTTATATATAATAATCAAAATACAACAGACACGAAAACATATACAACTGTGTACGAATAGGATTATCAGAAGCTAAGCTTTACTGAACTATCTTAATGTTGACTCTATTCAGTTTATATAATAATAAAAACTCGGGACGAAATACATACTGAAATATGAACTTTGTGACACTCTGGAATACCCCAAATAATTAGATCTTTTGGTGTACCTACTCTAACACTGCCTACGCGCATATTATTTCACTAATAATTTTCAGGATGTTGTCTTACCCTTCCCTTGCTCTTTCTGAAGCTGCAATGTATTTTGTAAAAACTCATCCGTCATCGTTTCAGTAGTAATGCTCATGGAATGATTTTTTCTGGGGTTGCGAGGTGTAGATTTGATGGAAGCTGTTGGAGAAGGCTGATTACTGTAAGGGTCCCATCCGCTCTTGTCTTCTCGAGGTTTTGAAATGGATACTGTATTATCATTTAAATTCAAGTCCAGCGAATACAAAGACGTTGTAGATGGGAGCCGGCTTTTAGAAGGATCGGAGTTTTGTGATCCAGTTAAAAAATTATCTCTCTTGCTTTTGGAGCTCTCATCAGACTCGAAACGAGCATTAATTTGCTTTACCCAAAGAGGATCTTGAAAGTCTCTTCCATCGCCAAAATCTCTGCTATTTCGGGTGCTACTTTCAGATGACTCCGGCAATGGTGGAAGTGGTAGTTGAGTTGGACGATACAAGGCATAAGCATCCAAGAATATTTGTTCCGCTTGAGAAACGCATTCTATTAAGTTTGCATCAATAAGCATCTGTCCAATCTGAATACCTTGTCCCCGCCAAGATATTTTTCGCTGAGCAAGCAGCCAATCTACAAGTTCGCTTCCTACGACGCAACTATGATAATTTTTCATCATGTTATGACGATGTGTAGCCCAATCCATACCATGAATCGGATGTGTCATTTCATCCCACAATGATTTAAGATTAACAAAATCTCCCAGGGACTTTTGTTTTTCATCCACCAAGCTTCCTACGGAATCAAAAACATTATCGTGGATGCTTCGGGAACCTACAAAACGCTCTTCTTGATAACCCAGGGAAATTTTTCGTCGAGGAAGGGATCTGTAAGTACTCGGATGCTCTGACGAGAATGCACCATAAGACGAATTTCCATGATGATGAAGTACTTCTGAAGACCCAAAGCGATTCTGTAAATCTTCTTGCACCACTCTGAGATCATCTGACATATCTGAACTAAGTGCAGACTGTAAATACGACAGAACAATTTTCGAGCAGTATGTACACACTCTAAGATCTCCTGTGGATTATTCAAGCAAATAACGTGTTATGACTGGACTAAAACAAACAATTTGTAATTGATTAGCAAGCTATTAAACTAACCTGAGTAGCCAATAATTTTCCCTGGAATTTCTTGATTACAGCATCGGGAACAAAATATTTGCCCACAAATTCGGCAATGATGCTTTCTTCGGAATGTAGTGAATTTTTCAGCACACTCGTAACATTCCTTGCTCACGGAGTCCGGCATCCAGTACTTTTTGATGTCCGTCTGATTCTGTCTCAAAAAAGAAATTTCAAAATAAAAATGGTTGTAGCAAGTAACATTGAGAAATAGCTGCAATCGATTGAATTTTTTCACAGATACGAGTCTCAATTAAATCGTATTTGATTAGAAACTTGTGCATTAATACTTTAAACACAACTTTTTTTAATATTGGTACGTGTACATATTCCTTACGTTAGTTCCCATCGCTATCAAACTACTTATTCGTCTAAGGACATTTGGTAATGTGCGAGCTTCAAAAGTAAATGGCGAAATACTTCCATCCATTACATCTGGTGACTGGTTTGACCGACTGGAAAGATTTGAATCAGATCTATAGTATGAAGGGAGCTGAGAGAGTGAGGAAGTTATAAAAGACGAAGGCACAGTAGAATTTGAACTGTCGTCTCGACATAACCGAGGTTTTCCTTCCAGTGACTCAATTTCATCCACACATGGAATGCTTGCTGCAGAAGTCAAGTCTGGAACATCCCCTGCTCGAACCTCCGGAACATCCTGCTTTTCAGGCTGTTCTGTAATAGCGGAAATTATTTTGAAATTATAGTATCATAATAGTACGGATTACAGCTACACAGCTTAGTTCCACAACATAAATAGGAAATGCAATATCCAAGACGGAAAATTCTGTTCGTGGCCGTTTTTACACATTCTTGCAAGCACTGAGTAATAGTAAATAATGCTTTAGAGGAAATACCCCTAAGTTTCGGATTTTAATCCGCAGGTAGCACAAATATGATGAAAAGGGACGTTAATGAACACAACTATCTCGCAGCTGACAGTAACCAAAACCTTAGTTAACAATACGATAATCTTTTGCGGTTTCGGTTTCTCATCATTTTGGTAAACTGATGGAGGCGAACGAAGGATATGTTTTGCCTAAAAAAATTCATTTTGGCCAGAGACAATATGCAAAGACGAGAGCGAGATCTGCAGTCTCGACATCCGAAAAAAGACCCACAATTTTAGGGCTTAATAGTTCTTATACTTTACCAGCTATATTCGTTGATTTTGATGAAACCTGATGAACTTGTTACGGGACACTATTTCAGGAGTAGATTAAGGATCTGAAGGAATTTTTTGTCCGAAGCTTCTACTTCCCGAGATTTGTACATGCTTCTTTGATTCGATTAGGAACTGGAACCTAAACGTGCATTTCGTGAACACCAAAAAGTTCCATATATTCCTAGTTTCTAGAACAACAAAATATACAAACTGACATTCTGTCAACATAGAAGCACATGAGGCCATTTACTTGAATCGTCACAGGGAACAAGGAACAACACATCAAGAGGCGATACACATATATGCCAATATCAGTATAATTAATTACTGTCAAATGCACCTTTCCCGAATTTCGTAACACAGTGCATGGAAATATTTCAAAGGATACTCGATATGACTCACCAGGTTTCCTCCACCACATGAATTTCGACAACAATCCATCAGCCCTTTCCTTCGGTTCCAGACGGGGGAACTCCGTCAACTTCGTAATTGAATTTAAATTACTCATCCTTCCTTGCATTAGAATGTTTGTATGTTCTAGTATCACAGGACCAAAATTGTCATTGCTTCTTCCTAATAGCTATCTCCTCCAGGAGTTCTGATACTGGGTTGGCCTCAATCTTCTTAATAATTTAATAGTTACTTCAACAGCATCCTCTCCTAATCCTATACGGACACTTTCGTCAAATCTCCTGGCACAAGCACAAAAACACAATCTACTAGGAAAGGACGGTATGACAAAATTTACATCAAAGTCAGAGTCAACTGTCGCTCAATGGAGCTGGTTCCAAGATGAATCACGGGCATATAAATCAAAAAACTCCATTTAGTCCACATTTAGTCTTCACATCAGCCCAACCCTCCAAACTTAATTACATAATAGTAATCTCTCTCCATTCAGAAACCCACTAAAAGCCTCTACAGCGAATCTCGGTCTAACTGATATTTGTAAACATTTCAAATTAATTCACGCATATACTTTCACGTGAATTAACACACCGTAACAATTCCATCAGAGGAAGTACACATACGTAAGAGCCATCCAATCAGAAGTATATGTATCAAAATAGACCTTTAGATCAGTCTTTTAGAATAATCAAGTAAATATTCCAGTTCCATTAAGTAAAGATGATCATTGACTATTACGGAATCACACTTTCAATCAAAAAATGACACTCAGGATAATTACGCGTGTGTAAGTACTCATACTTCAAAAATTGGCTCCTTCAATTTGCCCTCAAAATTCCATTGAAAGGGTGTCACTAATTTTTTTTTAAGTGGACAAATTAACAATGTTCTTGTCACTCTCAGCTTATTGCTTTATATTGCACAGGTGTCACTTTTAATAACTATCTGGAATCTGAACATGTAGTTACTGATGTACCTCAATTTCTCGGGACACTCAGGAGGAGGCAAACTGAGGCAAATGATAAATGTGAACTAACAATAATTTTCAGAAATTACAATTTTAAGCGCACTCCTGAATGTATTACGACCAGGGCAAGCATATCATAGGCTCACAGTGCATAGTAAGGCCTACATATGGCAGGGGCGAATTCCTCTTCCAGTTCAAACCTACGCGGTTAGAATTATTAGGGGCATTGTGAAACGAAGTCTATTATAGACTGCGGCTGTGTTACCCAAACGGAGGAAGGACAAATGCTTTTTCTCTACTAAACCCTTCACTTGTTTACGTTCTGCAAAATAAATAATTAGATACGATGGGAAAAGGCGTTCATAATTTTGGGGGAACATGAGACTGTGTTCAGGCAACGGCATATTCTCTAGTAAATTATTTTGACTTGAGATGAGACTTTGACAGGCTTTGTCGGTGTAGGATGCATGCAGTTTTAATTTTTCCATAATTTAAATAAATTTTAATAGAACTATCTTTTTGTCTTGACGATGAGTAAGTCAAGCGTATTAGGAGTACGTGTTGTGCCCGTAAGGTTCCGTAAGCGCTGAGGGAAGGATAGAATATCATCTGGCAACTCGTCCTGTACTTATTACACTCATTCCTTTTAATCTTCGAAGTCACTACCGTTATATTTCTTGGATGAAGTATGACCCCTTAGATTAAAAAGCGCTGAGAAATTATATCACGATGATTTTTTTTTTAAATTTTAAATGCCAATAGATACGACAAAAACCGTGATTCATCAGCCGGTTACCCATGGGTGTACAACCGGTTTTGGAGGGTATGTTATTATTGTGCTGGATGCATTGGATAAAAAAATTTATTGAGGGGAAGTTGGAGATGATATAGAAGGAATTAAGTACGTAATATCTGCAAAGAGAAATAATTGGAAATTGTGCAGGAGTTACAAGGAGTTCCAAACTGTCTCTGAATTTTTCTTGGCTTAAGCAGCTTGGGAAACTTGTAACAGCAGGACTGTATTTTTAAAATAATATATTAGATCAGGGTAGAGATTTACTTTTTAACACAAGGATTAATTATATTTTATTTTATTTTTTTAATTTGTATTTTTAAAGCAGTGGACTTACAAACATTTAATTGGGATTATTTATTCGTTTAGAATTTTTTCGTTCAAGTATTTCAGGTGATTATATAAGGCATTTATGTAGGGTCACTTGTTACTGTACTTGACAAAAAACTATATTTGCATGTAAGGAATTATGTTACTATGGAAAGGAAAACCATCGGCTTATTAATTTAATATCTCGAATTTCATTATAAGCAATAATTGGCAAAATACAATAACAATCGTAATGACACAGAACAAAATAATAACAAAATACAGTAATAATAATAATAGTAATCATAGTCACAAACGATTGTTATACTCCAATAATTATAATAGCGAGAGCCAAATTTTTTTGATCTATTAAATGTATTTAATGGAATCTGGGGTCCGCCAATATAATTGATTGGATGTGGAAAATTTAAGGGCCTGTCACCTGTTTATTTGATCACAACCTGAAATATAACCTAAAAGTGATTTGCCTGGTGTCACAACAATACAACATATTTGTAAGATGTTTACATTTAATTACAGGTACAAAGTTTGCCCCCACCTAGTTAGTCTATGTGCAGGGTCGTACAAAACGACCGTCGCCCACATAAGGGACTAACTCAATAAATATTTGATTCTACCAATGAGTTGTACATTCGTTTCCTGATTTAAAAAAAATTTTTTCATTGACACTGATCAAATTTTTGTGGTCACAGAGGTTTCAAAAGTGAAGCAAAGTCGGAATTTTTGACGGAATTTGAATTCAACAGTTGTTCATTTCCACTTAATTTGTTTTCTAGAACACGTTTTGACGCTCGTTTGTACAGGAAAATTTATATGCTTTCCGGAGAGCTAGTATTCTACAACATAGGCACATATGTAGATTGTGGGAATTCCAATGAGAGCAGAGTTCCCAAAAGGATTGAAGGACAAGTTTGGCAAAGTGCCCTAAACTGTATCTTCATGTTGATATTTCTATTGTGTATAAATAACTGAAAATGTTCTGATGAGCTGTCGCACCTTCTAAGCCACTAATAAATAAATGAATAAATTGCTTTCACACTTGAACGTTTATTTCACATTAGTGTAACCAATACCCAATTAAACAATATTATTTCCGTACTTAAAATAATAATAAAAATGTAATCGTTTGCCCTCGCCATGCATGGGGACACCATTGAAATTAATGAGTACATAATTCTAAGAGAATAGATTCAAAACATTTCAATACATCATAAGCTTTTTACTTCAGCATGTGCTCTATATAGTATATAATACATGTGACATAACGTATAGATTAGACAGTAACTATGTATACCTACCGGTACTTTTAACAAGGTGGGTGTGCTGCTTAAACTGAATTGATTTCTTATAAGAGTTGCAAAACCAGGGACAGCAAACTTAACTGTAAATATAATCATGCTACTGCAGGTTTGGGCATGATTTTTACAATACTCAGAAATATTTACTATCGAGGATAAAACAAATGTTAATTCGTGTGTGGGGTCACCTTCTAAAAAATAATTTTGATTGATTTGTACTGATAAAAACCAGTTTTTAGAAAATCTGCCTCATCAAGTGTGAACTTCACGTTTTTTCATGAAATTAAAAAACGTTTCTAGCATTTTTTGGCCATCTTGGTTATAAGGTTAACATGAGGTTTGAAAGGGAAATTATTCACAAAAAAGCATTGTAATAACGTTTTAAACGTACTATTTACCATTTAGACTGATTATCTTTGGACCTCTTGAAACGAACTTGTAACCTTCTTGATCCTATTCTCAAACCGTTCATAACTCGTATAGCGTTTTCTGCACTCACTGGATTGTCATAGGAAACGAATCCAAAGCATTTGGACTGGTTTGTAGTTTTGTCAAAGAATACTTTCGTTGAAAGCACTTTCCCGAACCGTAAAAAGGCATGTGTCAATTCGGGTTCCTTGAATTCGGGGGGTAAATCATACACAAATAAAGTGGAACCATCGTTTCTTCCTGGACCCTATTCAAATTACATTATTGAAAAAATATTATTTTTTCATGGTCTTTCAATTATTTTTCAATTCTATTCGGATCATGCCAATGCAATATATCACAGGCAGGCAGGTTTTGATGCTTGTAATTTTGATATAAGTAAGAGTAAGTCCTTACTGTTTGCGTGACAACTCCACGTATACCCGAACTCGGGATATCACAGTTCATATGAGTGGCCATATTCGTTGGATAAGAATAAGCTCCAGAAGAGGTATAGGAGCAGGTAGGAACAACATTAATCCGTGGGAAATTTTGCCCAATGGTTGAATTTCCAAAACCATTATTTGGAATTAGATGATTTCGAGGAGGTGAAACGGCATAAACGATTCCTGAACTTTGTGGAGGTGGATACAAGTTTGGAATCAAATTAGGATAGCTGTATGATCGGACAGGTGGAAAAATCTGCATTGGTGGCATAGGACCGACACCAGTTGAAACTAAATTGATGGTCGCCGGACCGTTGACGCACGAAGATGGGGCTACAAAAATAAGTACAATTTTGTTGATATATGCGAACTAATCGGTTTGACAAAATCTTCAAGTAAGTCGCCAAGTTTTCAGAACTAGCTCACAATGGCATTTAATTTAGAGATACAAGACATAAATTCAATCAGGTATCAATTAAAGTCCAGTGTTATCCTGAATCCGAAGATCCAAGTCTGAGTCCAACATTTTTCCCCAAAACATTATTATGAAATACTGTAAAACCTTTTCCCTCTTCTAGCCCATAAAACGGTAATGGTAACAAATATTGGAATCGTCTTTCCCCTTATTTTTGAGTAAATTTTTTTCAAGATTTTTCAAACGTCGTTCTCTCCCCATAACTCAAAAACTCTGGACACAGCGTTCAAGAATGTGGAACAAAGTCAGAATTTTTAAGATTAAAATTTTGAAAGCTTTTGATTTAAAATTTTGAATCTTGTTTGTAGCAAGTTCAAAGGGCTTTCCAACAAGAACAACATTATATAACAATACTATATGTTCAATACATTAGACACTGGTAAATCAGCTTCATAAATCGAAAAAAATAAAGAATTAGACAAATACATTTTTACTTTTAAAATTTAATTTTTTCCAAAAAAAAATTCCAACTTTCCTCGACTTCCTTGTGGGCCATATTGCCAGCTTCTAAGCTAGGGTGAGGATCAAATTTTGAAAATTCTGGGAGAAAATTAGCTCTAAAATGGGACCAAAATTTTTTTACCATTACCCTTCCTATGGACAGAGGGTAAACAGTTTATAGCACCCTCTGCGCTATGTAAACATTGTGGGGTTTCGGTTGGGATCACTTAATTAATTTATCAGATTGTAGTTGTTGTGCCTGTCTCCAAGAGCCAGAAATAAGCTTAGTTTTGGCAACTTACTTAAAAGAGTTTTGCCTTTTGAAAAATATGTTTTAAGTATTTGGATATGTGACTCCATGTAACTTATTCCTGCCTGCTAAATGATTTCCATTAATGGTAAGGTTTCCCAAACTACGTATACAGTTCGGTTGGACATGATTCATGTGAACTGATCGGATACCAGGGCAAGCGGTTTGCTGACCATTGTTAGTGTCCGTTACGCAAGGAGGCAATGCAAAAGGCGCAACTGTAGAATGGTTCGATGTAGGTGCGTATGACACGGGCATGGAACTGCTGACCATGAAATTACATTTTGGAACATTGCAGCCACTTGATGAAATGTGGTTAGGACCCGGCACAAAATTATTGAGTCTGCAAGGACCGTTCCTCCCACTGGATGTGTCCATACTGTTGATCTGATTCATGTTTGACCCATCAAAACCAGAGTGTGGGAAGGAACTCAAAATATTTGAATTGCTCCCCGTGACGGATGCATAAGTGGGTGTAGGCTGCTGTTTCGAAACGTGACATTCCTGCCAAGGTGTTGACAACAACGAACTCTGAGACACTGCTCCAGCATAATTTTCTGAAACAGCAAATGTTTTATTCTTACTCCCAAATTCCCATTTTTTTTAAATGTAATCAATGTATCTCATTAATTACAGTTACACACTATGGTTCTGATTCAACTGAGAAAGGTCATAGTCAAGTAAAAGTTAACAGAAAGGGTTGGCTATTTAAAAACTTTTTTAACTGAAAATGCGGAAAAAACCAAAGATACGGAATCGGATAAACGGAATCTATTGAAAATGCGGAATTTGTTTCAGAATTATTGAGAAACCGAAATCGCGATTGTTTAAGAATGACATTTTGAACATATCGAGAGTCGAATCTTCCCATAATAACTAAAGCTTTGCAACAAAACTTGGAAATCAGCAGTTTTTAAATGATCAAAAGTCAGTGTAAATGAATGTGCTCGTGGCACCATTCCAATTCCAACCTTTGTGGCTCTTATCAGGAGGTTGAGCCCGGATATTGGCCAAGAATGTATTAGCAGCCGAGTGGTTTTTCGTATTCAAAAATTCATCAAGTGTTTGAAGGACGTATCCTGATGAGGTTCCACTTCTGGATGGTTCCGATGGCTCCATTGCTCCGTCAACTTCTGTGTCTGAAATTTATAATAGCAAGGATATCTCGCCAGCCTAAATCTTCTGAACGTTCTACTGACAATCTGATTAAAAAGAGTTTAGTACAATAAGCTAATTCATTAGCAGCACAATTAGAATCTACAGTAACTTCCTATAATCTGCTTTATACGCCGGTGACGGACTCACTTATTACTGCATAACGTACGAGATCCTCGGGAAAAATGAAACCCTGAAATATCTCAAGAAATATCTCTCTAACTGTGCGAGAATATTATAAAAATATCCCAGGAATGTTGTTTCGTTGTGTCATTTGTATTCTTTTGATTAGGCACGCTTTCCTGAGAAAAATGCTGAAATGCATTTCGTTCAAGCGATAAACTCATCTCGCGATAAAAGATTTTTTGCTGTATCTTCGACATAGTATTTTTAATATCAATTAGGACGCTTGTAGGGTTATAACGGTATTTCTAGGGGAATCTTAGCATTCATGGATTGACGCCAGTACCTACAGAAAAATTCTTACTTTGTTTACTGAAGGTGATAAATTGATGATCCCCGGAGGCTCCAACATCCTCGGTGGCAGTAGTGGCAGGTACAGTCCAGCCCGAGGCTGCACCACATTTCGGATTGGTCACTGAATTCAAGAGGATAAAACTGCCATCCGCATGTTCCAATTTATTCTCTTCACATGAGATGTCTTCGTTGTCAAAACGTTTGCTCTCACCGCTTTCTTCATTACCCTGCTCGTCGGACTCTTGGGTTGGTTCCTTCTGGGGGATGTCCGGTTTGTTGTACTTTTCTGAATTTTCCTCATTTCCCTCTAGCTGCTTGCCCTGATCAAAGCATGTGTCGTTCGGAGCATCAAAATTGGACGGACCCACCGCAAGGTCAAACTTGGTTTGCCCTTCTTTATGGCCGTCCGAAAACTTGTTGATAACTGTCCTGCTGGAAGTTGGAGGGGAATTTTCTGGACTGGAAGCATTCTCAGGTCCTCCTTCCACAGCTGGGTCCCGTCCGAAATTGAACATATCGGAGAAGTCAGCATAGAGGGAATGAGCACCGCGCACAATCGGTTGGAAACCAGGTGGTACCTGTTTCATGTTATTGCAAAGTAAGTACAGTGTTACAGGTTACAGTATCTAGAAATGGGGAGCCATTATTTCAGAATACTTGGATGAGAAAAAATGTAAGAATTTCTTGGAGCAGACAAATCAAATCAAAATAATGCATAATTACTTAAAAGCAGAACCAACAATAAGTGAGAGAGAGAGAGAGAGAGAGAGAGAGAGAGGACCTCTTAAACTTACGGATGGGGTGATTCTTTCCGTTGTTGAGGAGTCATTGAAAGCACTCAGAGCTGACAAATCAACGGGGTTCTCAACGTGAGTCACGGCCATTCTCACCACTAAGGGGGACGGACAATCCTACCCCATAATTTTCCTTTCATTACATCATTTACAAATTCTAAATTATTATTTATTTTTCTTTTCAAATATTAATTACACTAATATAAATTAGTCATGCATGCCCATTCGAAGAGGTCTCAAAATTAAAGCCAATAATTTACTATTTTCCTCCCTAAATCTCAAAGCAATGGGGTAAAAAAAATGATTAGAAATCCTTCGGGACTTCTAATGTGAAAGTACAAAAGGAAAGCTAACCTCCATTACGACGGACTGGTGGAAAGCTTTGACAGCGTTTAAGGCCTGAGATTTCGAGGCATAAATAGCATAGCCACATCCTTTGCTAGCACCGTTTCCATCCCTAAAAATGGCGCATTCTTCTATCAGTCCATAGCCGTTGAACATTAAGCAAAGGTCCGTTGCTTGCATCTTTTTTGAAAGCATTTCAATGATTACTTGCCTTTCTAAAAAAAAAGTATAAATCCACGAGACTTGATTTATTTAATCCTAATAGAATTTTTATTAGATTGCTGAAGATTAAATTTTAATTTCACAGAGAATTATTAGAATTTCTGTGTGAGTCGCCAAACTATCAAGATACTGATTGTGTGTATATTTTAAATTTCACAGCTAAATGGAAGTCTCTTTACCTGCTTGATTTTCCTTTTCAGCAATTTGCATTTGAATGGGATGACTTAGCTGTAAGTAATAATTAATTACTATTAATTAATGCTAATTAGTAAAAAAAAAACTTATTCAAAGTCGCGTATAGTAAATGCATGCATGCAATTACTTATATACTTATGTATCTACTTATAGCTCCCAGGATCAAGAGCTGTCCTTGAACTTATTGTGGAACTCATTTTTCTTCAAGACTGAATTTATTGTACCTCGAAAAACTGAGGAGAGTACACTTGTGGATTGTGGACTCAACTCACACTTAGACCACACTTGAAACTTGAGCTAATACTTTTGCTATTATGGAGCTACACACTTTATGTATGTATGTATGCGTGTATCTACAGGAACTAAAAGATTGCAGATGGAGATCTAGCTTACCCCTGGTAGTTTTTTCGAATTATGCCAAGCTATTTGGGCGTCCATGGCAGACTTCCGGCTGTAGTAAATTATAAAGCAACAACCTGGACAATAGAAATGTCCCTTTAGAAATTATTATTCTATGCAGTATTGAAGGACAAAATATGAAGGCATTTTGTAACGACTCTGCATTCACCTTTGCTCTGTTGTGTGCTCCTATCTCTGACAATGTCGACCAGATAAATTCTTCCGAAAACTTCGAAGTAAAAACGAATCTCCTTTTCGGACCATACAAAAGGAATCTGACCGACAAATAACTTAATAGAGTCAGCGTCTGGTAAGTCATGCATTCTGATAAAGGCAAACAGTCATCATTTATATCATTTTTTCCTTTTCCAATGAAATCAAATTTTGTAGTTAACCTGAGCGATGTGGTTGTCTCCATTGCGAGGATAGCGCCTTGAAAGCCAAATTATTCCTTTTAAGCCAAGTGACTTTGAGACAATTGCTACTAGCACTGCTGCGTATATAAATGTCAAAATTTATTTCAATGGCATGTAAAACTATCATTTATAAGGAAATGTCTAAAGTAGATATTATTATTTTTATTATAGTATTACTCGGCAAGGGATCTTTCACCGCCGGACAGTTCACTTCACAACGTGTCTCGGCGGCACAAAAAAGAGGTTGTGATTTTTTTTTATGCACCACACACGCACAGGTAAACTTGAATCTTATCAAAAAATGAATTTACACTCTTTGGGATTTAGATAAGCGATCAACACCATTTCATTTTTTCCTACCAAAACATAACTTCGAACTACGTACTCTCCGTCCTAAACGTTCAGAAACATGACAATCAATGGGGGAAATTAAAAATCTTGGCTGGCATTCGAAATATGACAGCTCAAAACGTTGACATACTGACAAGACAAGTGTTTTATGAGTAGTCTATTGAGCTCGGGAGGAAGAGGATGTTTTTGTTGTCGTTGGCACGCAAGCTTTCTCAAGTAAAAATATCCGTACTTTCCTATTATCGAGTAAAATTAACCAAATCTTGGATCTCTGACATTCCTCCGATTACGGATTCTTTGTATGACAATTTCAGGTGTCAGTTTCAACGAGCTTTGCCGAATAACGGCAATGACTGCACTGTGCTTTGTGATGATGCCACATATCACAAGTTTAAAAATTGTCACAAGTTGTTCTTCACAACAGTGATAGAATTCCGCTTTTCTGAATTTCGCTAAAAAAAAATACCTTAAATAAAAAACATTTTGTGTCAAATCATTTTTTGAAATAAAGTTTTGTTTGATTTATTAGAAGTAGATGTTAAGTTTTTGTTAATACAAAAAGAATTCATAGCGACAGAGAAATGTTTTTTGAAAATCATTTCCTTATGAACAGGAAATGGCACACTCATTTTTGACGCATGTAAAAATACAGGAACAATAGTTATTTGACTGTGTGAATCTTTGGTATGTAATAAGGAAACTTGTCAGTGACAAGTTACTTGTATCAGGTCTAATCTCCATTTAAAGATTCAAAACAATTTCATAGCATGACGTTGTGGTGCTAATTGACTAAATCCACTTGTTTTAGGACAATGTTTCCATTTCGAAATGATACAAATGTAACGTAAGTTTATTTTCAAATCATACCAGACAAAGGTAACCCTGGTTATCCTTCAATTCGGCACTGTTTCAAGCCACTCTACCAGAAAAGAAAGTTCATGTAAAATCCGTATGTATACCAGATAGGAAAGTATGAAGGTTTTTGAGTTTCCCTACATCGCTGATGCTCTTACTTTCCCTGTATTCTCCGGATATGAATTTTTGCATAACTAATTATGTTGAATTTTAATATTTGTAATTTTTAGTATTATAAGCACTTATATTACAGCAAACATGTTGGTGTCACTAAATACCATGTTCAGGATGAAATTTGTCGTAAATTGATGATAGTTATTTACGCTAAAGTTGTTTATTCACATTGGCAAGTTCACATCTGGTCATATTCAGTATTGAAAAAACGGTGCAAGGACCTGTTAGTTTGTTCTCATCAACAATAATATTATTCTACTTTAACAATTTTATCGAAATTTATCTTCAATAAATAGTAATTTTCTTGTTAATGTATTTCTTCGATGTGGAACTATTTCCTCAATTATCCCATCCACCCCACGCTTCTCTACATCACTGGATGAGCCGTTTCCCAGCTCAGTTTTCATTGTGGCGAATAGATCTTCTGTATTAGTACTGGCGACTGAAATCTCGTCGAGACTAGGCAATGGAGCCAGCTGATCAAACTGCAATTCATGCAGAGTTTTTTCAGTCTCCGAGTCTAGAGAAGTAAGGTTGCTCTGCATATCCAGGTCTGACAATCGCATTATCATTTCTTCACCACCAGAATAATTGTCATTTATTCCAATCTCCGGATACTAGCAGAATAATAAAAAAGAACCATGTCGCAGACCAAAATTGCATACATGTTTTTTACAAATGAAAGGGAAGAGTCGAAAAAAGTTTCCTGTCCCTGCTTCCTTCAACGGATTCAACTATGTAGGTATAATTACACACATCTTTTTTCAAAACACTTTTCGTCGCATCTTCCTCAAAAGCTCAATCTCACTGGAGATTTTCTTCAATATATTGACAATTACTGCAATGTCATTAAATAGTAAACAAAACTTTCTTTGCAGTTTAATGGAAACTTAAACCTGAGCCAATAACATTTGTCACCGCAGAAGGATTTTAAGAGAGAAAAAGTTAGCTTCAACAAAATTAAACCTGAATGTTCACTCGAGCAGGGCTGGAACCTCGAACGTTATAGTGAGCAAGTAAACCTTCAAAATCGATAGATACATATGTATAGATATATATAGATACACCGGCTACATAGGTAGTTGAAGTTGTGTATATTCTGGCACGTGAAAAATTGGAAGCAATATTCATTATTTTTCATCAAATTCAATTATTATACGCTATAGCAAAGTCGAACTTAAGTGGAGTCTCGGACTTTTCTAGTCACAATATTTACTCGGCCATACGATTTAAATTTTAGTAAAGTCTGCAGAATATGACTTGTTGGAAAATGGGCGAAGGGTTTACTTGACTTGGATGGTCTGATTTCGGGGGTCAGGAAATGTGGTCGTGCTATTCGTCAAATTATTGCACTTTTACAATTAGAGCTTCGTGACATATGTATTTTTGTATGTCAGTGTGTTGTAAGTCGGAAAATTAACTCGTGTTAACATTTGTAATAATTATTACAACTACTCGCATAAAAAATATGAAACGACACAATTACCTTTTTACGGATCTCATCTGCTCGAATAAGCTTGAGAGAATTCAGTTTGTCATTAATAACTCGGGTCAAACTCCGCAGGTCGGGCTCAATAACTAATTCGATTGTCTTATCAATCCAGGCAAAGAGAGCCACTGCCCTTTTATGAATAGCTGAATAGCAAAGTTCTGCGTGTTTTCTCCTTCCATCACTCCGCAAATCGATGAATAAATAAGTCATTGCCTTGTAACAAAATTATAGCATTGTTTCCGTCAAGTGTTCTTTCCCCAATAATTGAAATGTTATCTCGCTAATGCATGCATCAAGGACGATTGCCCTTCCAAAATGTCATTTCATATGTGTTATCGAATTTCCTGTCAAATGTAATCATGTAATTTTTATTACCTTTTCTAGAACAGATATTTCAGCAGGCGAGCAGTATGGCAATTCCACGTGAAGGTAAAACTTTGCATTGGTAAGGCACTGAATGGCATTCACTAAGTCATCTCGAATGTCCTCTCCTGTTTCGTACTTCTCCAAACTGCTACAACTTTATCAATATTATTGGCAATTCTGGAATAATTCTTAACACTCCATCCCTCAATGTTATTACGCATGGACATAGCTATTATACTGTATTGTCGTGGGGGGGGGGGGAAGAACAAGTGAGCAATTGAAAACCAAAAGGTAAACATCTCATATATTGAAAAGTTGACGATATACACCGGTTGATATGTATTACCATATGATTTATTAGCCCGTATGGAATATAAGGTGAAAGCCTATACTCTTCTGTAACCTAATTTGAAGTACAGTGGACTCTCGCTATAAGGGATGCTCAAGGGATTGGGAAATCTTGTCCCTTACCGTATACTCTAATCTACAGGAACCCCAGCCTTTAACATAATCTGACATATTCAAGAGTACTGCTTAAGCCAACAAGCATCCATCTGTATGGGAGCTGAGCTATGTATAGCTAAAGACAATAATTTACTTGAAATTCTTACCCAAATATTTCTGAATTTTATTGTAGTTAGTGCTACTGATAGGAGACTAGTATTATTGTACTGAACCGAACCAGAATAAAACGGTAATGAAATAAATGAATCGACTCTAACCTAGCCTAACTTTTTCTAACCTAACCTTTGTTAACCCGGTGGGGTTAAATATACTATTTCGGCGAGATTATAATGTTTTCATACGTTACTGCCCTGGTGTCATTGTTTCTTGGGATTATTGACTGTGAGAACATAATCGTATTTGGGGTAGGTTGTTAAATAACATAAATGCTGAATATAACCTGTCGGCTGGTAAGTTTGTCCATTTTTTCAAAGCGGTGGAGAAATGCCTGCAAGACTCGAGGACTTGCATCCGACCCTCCTTCCATCGTTCGTAGATTTCCGAAAGTTTCATTCGTCTGCTTTCGATATCTGCAAGTTCAGCTTGAATCCCGGTCTCTTCTGGAGTTTCGTTGTTCACAGATAATTTTCCTTATCATCAAAACATCAAGATGGTGACAGTTAGATAATACACAAAAACAAGCCAGAGAGCACTTAAGCGAATTGTTTCTATCAAAAACTAAGACAATTTGTATTGGATTAGATATGTAAGCCATCAGTACGGGTCTTACTGTTTATCGTACTATTAATATTTAATACAATCATAATTATTTGGCTCTAGACGTAATTATGTAAGTAGTACGAGAGTAATTATATCCAGCATGAATAATTAATATTCCCGTGTACAGCGTGCAAGAGACATTCACACGAAGGAACAGCCCAAAAACATTAGCCCCGATTAATTTAGCAGTTTCCATACGGTTTTTATGAAAACATTTGTGCTATCCTAGGTTAACATATGCAATTGTCTTTGGAG
Source organism: Allacma fusca (assembly GCA_947179485.1). Classification (NCBI taxonomy): domain Eukaryota; kingdom Metazoa; phylum Arthropoda; class Collembola; order Symphypleona; family Sminthuridae; genus Allacma; species Allacma fusca. The sequence goes on along the minus strand of OX359250.1, from coordinate 15,916,581 downwards.
GAAATGGCTTGACACAGTTTCAGGATTTTTTGAAGGTAATTTAAATTCCGTAAGTAAATAAGTAAAAAGTGATAAGCTTTCAAGATTTGGAATTTAAAACAATACAAATCTCGAAGTATAAACTCGTCGAAAATCTTTTTTTCGTTCAAACATTTCCACTGGGGACTCACAACTCTACTGAAATCTCAAAACTCGAACTCAGTACTGGTGTGCAAACTTGAGCTCAAATTTTGGGTGTAATTAACACTGTTTTCTTGTGAGTCCTTTTTATCAAGGGTTGAATACATTACGTTCCAATTATAGTATGAATTACCTAGAACTCGTAATTATTAGGACGATAACACAACATAAAGTATGCATTGTTATTGTAGCAAGGACATATACTCGTCTTGGTATTGTCTATAGGCGTGTGTGTGCACATTAAAATCATCCTTTTCTTATAAAATACTGACATTTTTTATATAAGTATAATTTTTGTCAAAAATTAATATTTTTCAAAAATGAAATGCTTGGATTGTCTTCTTAAGATAATTTCTATTGGAGTTGGGTTACTGGGACTATTCGAGTTAATTATTTGAGCATACACAGCAGTGTCTGTCATTCCGTCATTATTATTTAACTATTTCGTATACAAAATTGAGACATGTAATTGTTTTTGTGTACCTTTAAATTAAAATTAATTGCGTGTAAAATCCCATTTCACTTAAACTGAAGATTATTAAATCAATAATTTCGGCCAGTGCTTATTGGGGTTAGGGGGGTGGGACTATTACTTAAAAAAACATCTGTACAGCGCTCATGTGAGTTCTCAAGTAGGAGAAAAGGCAGAGATGCGAACATAAATAATTCTTGCAGAACTCACAGAATGCACGGAAGCATATGACACGCCAAACTACAAACAGAGAACATGTTGGGAGAGGACTTACCCAGTAATTCATCTTGTTGCTTGTAAGTCTCTCTCAAATTGAGTAGTGTGGAGTGGAGATTGCGAACTTTGTTTTCCACAAGAGCTTTCTCCTGATGAGCCATTTCTAGCTCTGTGAGTGCTATTTCCTGGATTAGTAAACAAATACAGCTTCACACTTTCAATTTACTGTTAGATCTACCACAAGCCTCTCCAAACAGACATTTCTTACCAGTTTGTTTGAATTTGCTAGCATTTCATGATCTTCTCTATCCAGCTTCTTGTTTCCGAATTTCGCAAGAACATTTTTAACGCTTTTGAAGTCGCTGCGTAATCCCAAACTAAGGATTCAGTGTTACAATTTATTTCCAATTCGTTTTTACTTAATTGAGCGCATTTCTAAACCAAGTGGTCTCAACTGATTTGTTTATTTTTTTTTCCAAAGATATTTTAAGTTGGATTGGATAATGTAGAAAATGCATTTGAGCAGAGTTTCAGTTAAAACTACTGATCATCGTTTTCGTCAATTTCGGTAAGTGGGACGTTTTAACGTTTTATGGATTGTTACTTGGGTTTACCACAATGTCAAAAAATTGAGATAAAGGAACGTTAACTTTGATATATGACATGGGTGGGAAGTTTAATAATGCGCTCGCGTAAGTATAACAAATAATTGGCAGAATGCTATGATCACTGGAGTTAACTTTTAACCTGTGTTCTAACTCCGCTACTTTTTTCTCCTGCTGGATTATTTTCTTGGTAATGTTATCTAAGTGAGATTTCTTGATATAAAACATTGTGAGCGGTTCACCCTTTTCGATTAAATTAATTTTTTCCTCCTTCCTTTGGTAAGATGCTACGAGTTCTCGTAATTTCTCCGCTACTTGGGTGTCCATCACGGGCTTTATCATTGTTGTTCCGTTTTCTTTCGGCCCTACCTACAGCACCAATAATCAATTTCCATCATCAGTTATTTGACTTGGCGTAGTAATGATGTGGTTGTAGGCTCATGGTTTATTTTCCTTTAACACAAACAACGAGTTAGCTTACAAATGCTCACTTGAAATTTTATCTAAACAAATGTACACTTGGTATATGGCTCTCCAATTCGCATTCCCTTGTTAATTTATCTAAAATTTACAATATCACCCAACTCAAAATTTTGTGAAACCAGTGGTTACATAGAGTGTGAAGTAAATCCAGCGTTTGTTTCCACAAGTCAATGTTTAATACACCAACATTGACTGTCCTCTAATTATTGTAGTAACGTTCCAACATACAATACTTGTCCCGAACTTTTAAAATTGTACGAGCATAAAAATAAATGTAACCTTTTCGGATGTCTGTAGCTTAGCACGACCGACTGGACTCTAATCTCACTATTTCGGAATATAAAAGTTGGAGACAAGTGCCGTATGTTAGACCATTGCAAATTGGGGCAAGTATTCTACAACCAAGATGAGTGTCACTTCCTTGTAAAATTCGGAATTTACAACCCAATTTGCTAAAGGGATGTAAATTCCGACTATCTAATGTCTTCTCTATCTATGTAAATTCCAGAAATCGGTAAGAATTATGAAGTGTAGAATTTAATTCATAAAGTTGCCAAATTATTATTAGGGAATCAATTTGTAATAGCTCCTAATTTAATCATATGAGCTAAAATGAGAAAATAGTTGTTTCTTGGGAAGCTGTGAGTAACTTGACAAATATGAGATATTCACGAAACCCCACAAAATCCAGTAAATATTGATAGTGGGTTTCTGTAATATCTAATTGTAAGAACTATTTTGTACACCTCCCTAGTGGAGCTTATTCTACATCTAAAAGATCTTGATGATGCCCATCTTAATCAAATGTCTTTACGGGAAAATTGGGTAGGAGACACAAATTCTTTGCTGTCGGACAAAAATGATTAGATTGAAGAACGAAACTCTGAATTGATCACTGAGGAAACGGTTGCACTTCCTCTAAGCTGTTGGGCTAGTCTGCCAACCTTTGCCTAACTTGATGGGAAGGATAGGACTAACCTGGCCGACACAACCTGGTACGAGTCATATTCCTTCCGGTCCCTGTGAAATCGATCTGGGAGTCAGCATGGAGTTTACATATATTATGTTAAATAGTTAGTGTTCCTGCACAAATTGCTCTTTTGTCAACAAATCTATATAGATCCATCCACTTCTGCGGATTTATTTGACCAAGGCATTGCGGTAACAACCACGGCAATAATTAATTGTTTGACAGAACCAAGGTTAGTAAGTAAATAGTAGGGACCGACACCAATCTCCCCATTTTATTGTACCACCAAGCAACCGGTAAGCACTCGGACCTGTAACATTTCGATTTCTATCTAGTTGAGAAAATGCATTGAGTACACCATTTCCAACACTTTTGTGCTAGCAAATTCATAACGAAAAACAATTTAATAGGTCGCGAGCTCTTTTGCGGATCGGTCATACAGCATACATACATCTCGCTCTTTATCTGTAACCTTTCTATTACTTTGTTTCCTCGTTTTGTTCCCACTATAGAAAGGAACCTTTGAATGTGTTACTATACAAATCAATTGCCAAAAATTTAGGGTCTCATTTGCGGTTTATGATTTAAATATTAGCTTCAAGTTGTCACTACCCAAATAAAAACCCTTTCTGTGGATAGGCGTGGAACTGTAATTTTGGACAATGAACATTTCAAATATTAACTTTGGGACAACTGGCTAATTTTTAAAAAGCACCGTTATCGTTTGGAGGGATGAGTGAGGACATTTCGAAAGGATTTTAAGGCCACTATGTTAGATTAGAACTTTCAGACAAATGATTTCCTAAGTCAAATAAATAATAAAATAAATTCTAATAATTATCCAGTACAATGATGAGTTTGCATAGAAGATCTAAAAATTAATTAAACATTCTGGAGATTCATGTAAATTGTCCTGGCTCTTACCTTGGCTAAGCTTAAGTTGAAAAAATTGATGGACATTGGTTTTGTTCGAAGTGATCCTCTAAAGAGGAGCTCAATGAGCCTATGCATGACTGGTAATACTTAAGCTGTACGATTAAGTACATTCCAGTTCTCCCAATGAGGGACAGCTCAGTAACTTTTTGGTGAAGTCTAAACGTTTCTTTTGAGAAACTCGACCGGGAGCAGGGATAATTTTAAGGAATCGTTAGGTAGTGTGGAGCAATCAAAAACTATTTTTGCAGAAGAAAGTTGGCAGGACACTAGTCAAGCATAAAACCGGTAAGTTATGCTAAACTGTAGAAAGTTCGGGTTCGTAAGTAGTAGGAATAAGGAGTTTCCGGGCATTAAGCTTCACTGGGGCGAAAGGAATTTCCATTATAAAAATCATACGTCTTTAAGAAAGGCTGACTATATGTATGAATTTCTTTCCCATCATCAGATACTTAAGTGGGCTCGTTTAAGACATGCATGTCCAGATTTCTTGAAGTTTTTGGCCATTTGATAAAAATTAGAGACTCTTCTAAAATTAGTATAATCATCTTCTACACCAACAACTATATGTGAAAATAACTATAACTGGATATATTTTTATTTATTTTGATTTTCTGTAAAACTGTAAATTAATACTGTGTCCGGAGGCTAACACTGCACAATTTCAGTTGTAGAATAAAAACTACGTTCTCTCTTCAAGTACGATGAAGAGCTGAAGCACCTTATCCTTGTACATACATCGTAAGACACATCTGCACAATCCAAAAATATTTGTAAAAAAAAAGACCCTGAAATGTTCTTAAATGAGTCAGCACAAAGAAGGGGGTTGTCCTATACAATAACCCAAAGCCAAGAATATATGCTCGAAAATTGAAAATTTAGTAATGCAACCTTGCTTGCGTGACTTGGGCAATCAAAATCCTTGTATTGATTTGGAATTTACAAAAGGAAAATACAAAACGTAGTCAGTAGCCATGTGTATAAATTAATACAGCTAATATTTTTAATACAGAGGAGGAATAAGCTTTTCTACAAAATTATCTACCACATTCCTTTAATATAATGAGGCTAATGTTAAGATCAAAGGTCTACCTGGATTTTATCCGACAAGACTCTGGATGACCATCTGCTTTGCTCAGAGGTACTTTTCCTTTCACTGCTTTGCTCACATCCCATGCTTTTGGCTTCAATTTTTCTCACTCCCTTGTGCTCCGTAAGCGAACAAATCAATTGGCTTCAGTTGTGCTGCTTCTTAATTTTTTTTATTGAAGGTGTCAACAACTTCACAGAATGTGTGTGTATATATAGCACTTACTGTTAGAATTGTCAGTACGGGCAATTATGTTTACCTACGTAGTAATAAACGAAGACACTCGAATAAACTCAACTTTAAGTTGAAAGTATGTTGTCACTGGAAGAACCTGACGGCTTCGCCGCACTTTTATATGGAAGTGGGTGAGGAGGGAAAACAGTGGAAATATTAGTCCCTATCCTATTAATAATTATTCACGTATCAAAGGTAATGCTCAGATCCATTAGCTTTCCTGGCTTATGATTGAGTAAATAACAAGCATACAAAACAGAAAAAATGTAAAACTATAATGGACAGAAACCGCTAAAGCTCCCCCAAGTCCTATATTTGCTTTAACCTTCTTGAAGCTTCAGAATAGTCCAGTTTTTGAATATCAACAATCCAGTTTTCCTCTAATTATTAAAGTTACAGGTATATATTTTCTGATCACCGTTTGATGCTTTTACCAGTTTAGTAATTTTGAAAAAATTCTGTTAAAAATGATTTAACAGAAATGCATATTTTCATGCTCAATCCCCTTGATATTTTGAGAGAAAACACCCAAAAATTTGAATATGTGTTACACAAAACTTGATAGCTTCAAAGTTTTCAATTTTCAAAAATTTGGAAAACAAGATTAAGGAAAACACTTGTAATACCAATTGTACGGCCCCATTTCAAAACGTTTGTCAAAATTTCCGGCATTTCTTCCGTTGACTTAAATAAAACTTGGTTAGCCTATACCTATTAGTTGACTTGGTTCGGGAATAAATTAGGATAAAGCAAAATTTGAGCTTTGCCCGGATCACCTAAGAACTGTCGTACTGAATCCCATGCACTATGTTTTGCGAATGTGCCGAAGCGAAGGAAAGCGATATTGGCTGAGTTTGTAAGGTAAAGTAGCGAAACTTTTGGGATGGCATAACAAGGGAAATGATGGTACTTGGACGCTTGAAGACAACAAAAGAGACAGGAACTGCTAATTAGAATTGATTATGCGTTGCCACAACATTGATAGATTTGGCCCGAAGTTGTTGTTTATTGGGAAAAAGCACGGAATTGTAGTAAAAAAAACTGGTGGTTGAAAGGGTAAAAGGAATATGAGAGTGATTGCACTCACAAGCCAGCCCTTGAGATGGTCTAGGAGCTATGGCATGTACAAAGAATGACAAAACTGGATTTGCTTGAGTTTTCTTGACTCAGGTAAACATTTTCAGTACGAACCGTGTGGAGATACTCGTTCGGTGCTTCTCCATCGACGCTTTCATTGTAAATAGCTCGCAGGTGAAGTAAATTCAAACAGAGGCACAATATAGGGTATTGATTGACGATATTTATGTACGTACTTATATAATAGAGGAATTTACTTCATTCTTTACTCGCACACGTCCTCTCAGCTACCCATCCACCCATACGTCCATTTCCTAATCCTCTTTACTTCAACTTACCTCATTCCATGTATTTATCTGTGGTTGGGATAATTTCTACAATCTCATAATCCTGCTCCAGAGAAACCCCCACTTTGGCCTATGAAAACTTCTTTCTCAGTTCAATTCAATCAGTCAACTTACTCTTTTCATGCCAGAATTAAAAAACCACTTTTCAGAAAGGAAGATTTCCAGAATGAGAAAGATTTGGCTATACGATCAATACTGAAACATAGTTCCTCCTAAATTTTTGGGGAAATATACAGTGAAAATGTATGAGTGAAAACATTCAATTGTCGGATTAGTAAACATAAAAATATTCTTCTTCTCAAACTACCATAAGTTTCCTCGTGATTTTTACAATAGATAGGTTTCGCCGTTTGAAATATTTTTGAAACATATGGGCTTTCCGTAATGTTTCCCAAATTATTTGGAAAATTCTGGAACACATACAAACGGTTTTTGAACAAACCTCGAAGTAATAAACTTTTTAGGAATCTTGGCTAGGCTAGGAATTTATTTTATAAGGTTTATGGAAAATGTTGAAACTAGCATATGATATGATGACATAAGATATGTTATTAACGTTTGAGACTCTCTTTTAGCTCCCTTTTGAAGCTTGTATTTTTAGTAGAGAAAGCTTTGGCTGAATTCCAAGTTATATCGGGAAATCCGGAGAGCACTTAATTCTGCGATTTGATGGGTCGGCCGGAAATGAGAACTTTCTCCACCCCTGTCGGCCCTATCAAGAGTTGACAATTAGGTGGCCATTGAATTTGGCTATAGAAGAAAGGAAAGAAAGTTCCATAGATACACGAATTACCTTACCTTACGGTATGTGCTGCATAGTGAACAGAAATGCACATTTGGGAAAAACCACATAATATGCCTTCTTTTTACTTCACGACAATGGATGTACAAATACTCAATTCCACGCAAGGAAAACACAGCTTATCGAGCATACCTGCAGTTTTAAGATGATTCCAACACAAAAGTAACACAAACGTTACCTTTCCTACACACAATTTCGATCTAATATTTACATTAGTGTACATCACTTATGTGCACTACTGTCAAAAGTAGTATGCGCAACTTATTTTACTACTTTCAGCTCGGCTCGAATTTACGTTGCTAGCCAGCGTGACTCTGGTAGTCTCAAGGAATAAAAATGTGTTGATTGTTGCAACAAAAATCTCTAATTTATATATACAATCAAAAATTTATTCCTGGCCTGCCTCACACTCCACTAAAGTGTCTTTTTGATTAATACTCCAGTCAACTTCTGAAAATAAAAATCGTCGCCTTAGATTTCTTTTTGTCATCAATTCCTTATAAAATATTACACGCGCATAAAATGTACATTTAAGATAAAATTATGATTAATAATTAAAATCTATGCTAAAGACCTATGTTAGAATCAACGGGAAGCCAATGTTAAAGCCATAAGTTAAGGTAAACGTTATTACTCTATGTTAAAGTCAACGCTAATACTCTATGTGAAAGTCAACGTTAATACTCTATGTTAAAGTCAACGTTAATGCTCTATGTTAAAGTCAACGTTAATATTCTATGTTAAATCAAAGGTAAACGGGGGGGGCAGAAGAGGGGCAAAGCGAAGCTGAGCTGCTATTGCGATTGTAGGGGTGTCTGCTTGTACGGTTACTGTCCCGAAGAAAGCGACCGAACCAAGGGAACCATGCAACTCAAACGTTTTGTAGGGGCAGGTTAGATAAAAAGTAAGAAGCCTATTGTTTTTGAAGGAGATCGGGTCATCCGTTTGACCACACAAAATTAAATTAGGTCCAAGTATAAATATATGCAAACAAATGTTCAGAAACTGGAACGTAAAGCTTGTGCCATCTATAATCAGATTTGTTGTTTACGCCAAGTTGACTTTTCCATGAACGGTAGATGTCGCAAGACCTGGCACATGCTCAATTTGAAAATGATTGTAAAGGTTTTGCAAAATTTGCTGTATGCATTCTGATTAATCGCGGGTATTTTACAGATTCGTTTTAATGCGAACCGGTATGTATGTACAAGCGTTTGCTGCTTGTCTGTCCTGGCTATTTATGCCGAACCTATGGTACCAAACAATTCAAATTTTTTTACAGGGTAGTACGCATACTTTTACAATTATGCGGGAATTTTAATTAAACGTTATATCAATACAATAACAAAAGTGCAAAAGGATAATATGTATGTTCGTACGTAGATGAGTTCATCCAGGAACGTTTTAATGTGTACCGGTGTCGCCGGTGTGTATAAGAGTTTTACTGACTATTTGTCAACCTCACTGGTATGTTTACAAACATTTTAGGGTATTTATAGGGGATCGTATTGTTACCAGGTTATACTGTTACATAAGGTAGTGTCGCTTACAATTAGTGACTTAGCACGTAGTGCTGACAGATCAAAGATGATTTTTTTAGTTCAATATAATATGCTCACTAGTATATAATTATATATAAAGGCTTTAGAGTGTTTATAGGAGGACGTATAGCTTACGAGAGCTGAGCAGCATAAGCTGGCGTTTTGCCCCTTATTGACTTAGCAAGTAATTCCGATCACAGATAATTTTTTGTAAATGTTAAATCTTGGGTAACGTGAAATTAGGAACTACATTTGAGGCCAATTCTGAGGAGGTGGGTTATAGATAATTTGTTTAACGCAGTCGTCGTCATGTGTACAAAACGTTTGTCCCCATTCCTGCTCCCACTCACTGGGTGCTCCCCTAAAGTGTTCCATACACGGACCAGTTCCCGTCATGGTGGCAACAGTATTTTAGTCACCCATTCCCATTAATTTAATAAAAATGCGTATCCGGACCCGTTCCCATTCTTGTACCCAGAAATTGAAAACATTTTGTACCCGTACCAATTTTTCACAGCTTGTGTTCCCTGTCCAGCTCCCGGGTGCTAGACATAGAAAACGTGTCCCATCCTGCCAGCCAGGATGTCGGGCAGGGAGGCAAGGTTTACAAAAGAAAATAATTTCCTGGGAAATTGGGCAGTTTGGGCAGCTGAAAGTCCTGGTGGGTGAGAAAAATTGTATGACCTTTCTTTGGTGGGCAGTTTGGGGTAGATATCCTTGATAACGGGAATTAGGGAATAGCTGGGCAGGTGGGACCGACGAGAAGGATGGGCAACTGTTTTAGGCTCACGTGCAGGTGGATACTTTATCCATACCCGCCGGGGTCCAAGTTGTACAGTATTGTAATGAAGTATGGTAAAAGTAATAAATTATTACCAGGATTTCAGTAACCACCAAACCCTTCGTTTTGCAGATCAAAAACATACTATGCAGGGCGGCTTCACCCCCATACTGAAACGTAACTGTATAACTGATTGTTTAATTCTTCAGAGATTATGTATCGTGTCGATAGAAAATCAACACTTTAAACTACTACATAATGGGAAAGGATGCAAAAATGAATGGAGCATTTATGTTGCCCTTCCACTTATAAAACTGAATGTTTATGAGGATTTAAAAATGGTACTTAATCATTGAGATCAATTATTGCTGACACGAAAATAATTATTTTACATATATACAATATATATATATATATGTACCTGAAAAATATGTAACAGCCCGGGTTAGTTTCCCTTTGTTAGTCTTATTTGGAAATAAACATTAACTAGAATTTTTCAAGCGTGAAACTAGCACAAACTAATATTAATTTTAATATTGTTTCATATTGTAGAACTGTTATCGAAAATACCGTAATTGTACTGAAACAGGAGTTTTAACTTTATTATCTTTAAGACCAAGGATCTGTGTGTAGAAATTGTATACAAAAATAATGGAATCGAATGTGATAATTGAATTGGCTGCACAAATAAACTACTGTAAAGTCTCACAAGATCAATTTTGAGTGTGTTAGGAGATATGGTATGTGTTAGATATTTTTTAGGAGATAGTAAAAGTGCCCACTCGAACTCGGGAAGAACAAGTGTGGGAACGGGATCATGCGTAGGCTGTACCCGAACAAAAGATCCCTGTTCCTGTTCCCACGGCTCGAGTTCACTTGAGCGTGGTCCTGTTCCCGTACCCCAACTGGTTGGTAACAAAATATTTGTTCCCTTGCCCGTTCCTGTACTCGTTTCCGTTTCCATGCACCCAGGTGCCACCCGTTCCCGTGACGAGGTTTCGCTTAGGTTCGAAAAGCGCTTTTTACTATTATAAAATGTAATATGAGCCCTATGTCCCAATGTCTCCTGCAGGTCTTTCACGTTATTGACAGGGGGAACTTTAAGTGTTAGGTTAGGTTATAGGGTACTTTCTATGTATATGTTAGGGATAGGGCCGAATTTATCCCGTAGGGATACGGGGGACTTTTGGAAGTCATGGACAGAGGCCCAGTAATATGCAATATGCATAAACTCCTTGCTTGCTCACTATTAGAAAATCTTTTACCATTACATTTCAAAGGGATCATCAAGCTTAGGACATTTTTACCCATCGATAGTTTAAGCCATCTTAATTTTCGAAAAACGAAATCGTTTTTTATTAGAATGATAAATCTCTTTCGTAATCGGCTGTTATACAAAGTAAATTCGATTCCATCATAATTTTCACATCCTCGTGGAAATTTTGTTGGGAAATGGAATAATTTTTGACTCGAGTGTGATTGGATGCGTTGAATTACTCTACAAGAAAAATAACAATAATTTCGAAATCCTAGTCGAACTTTTGGTTGTTGTACATTCAAAAAATATCAGTTTTTACCCATATTTCAACAACTTAAATGTGGATGTTTTTTGGAAATTATGAATGGAATAGTGTGGCGTGTTTCTTGATTGTGGACCAGCATTAAGGTTGCAGGACTACAATGTCATTGTTTTAGTAAACCTACAGCTCAATAATTTAGGTAAAATTATCTGCATCTGATTCATATTCCACGTCTGCATAATGTATGTTGCATTGTGTAAGACATAAAATAATGAGACATAATGATTTACGTTATAACCATACGATTTGTTCCCCTGCTCCTTCCTAAATTATTACCTGCTCAGTTCGGAGTGATTTCTTGGAGTTTGTTTGGTCACTTGAACGGAAAGTTTATTTCTATTACCTCCTTGTGAATGTAGGACAACTGGGTTTGGCCCATATTGTAAATTCTTTATTACAAATTAGGTAGAGGAACGTTCCCTGTTAGTGTAGAATGATACCTGCGACTTTGGGAGAACTGACGTTCAGACGAAACTAAGTTTAACATGTCCGACAGTAGATGAATGAATATTGTATTCTGATTGACGAAATAATTGACAGGTGTCGAGGTGCTTCTAGCTCATCCGACAGAGACAATTGACAAGTTATTGTGTGCGTGTCCGAGCTGTTTGTATTTTATGGCCATGTACCTTTTATTCGTCTCTATTCCCGTCATTTTCAGAGCTGTTCAAAATACATTACAGTGTACTTAAAATACCGCGGTTGGTACATTCCCTCGGGATATAATCCCTCCGAAGACAATCCCTTTGACAAAATTCCTCCGGAGATTATCCATCGTAAAACGGAGGTAATCTTTTCCAATTTTTAAAAATCACTCGTGTTTCAGTTAGTTCTATGAAAGCGCCATTTAATCCTTGCATAAAAGCGTTTCTTCCAACAAGACAATCGCGATTCTGTTGTAATTACTGCCTAAGGCAAAAGCCATTTATTTAATTAACTCCAGGTTGAAATTCGTATATGTACATACTTGTATCCTAATAGTCTAATTTCTTATAGGTTACTCAAACAGATAAATGTAATTAATTGAAACCAAGTCTTTCACAATATGAATATAATGTTGTTTGTTCTCATCAACGTCAGGATTTTGAGGCCAAGTTATAGGTTGTTGACTCCAAGTTACGTCATTTATCTAAGCTTGGATAGTATACACCTTTGGGTTATTGAAATAAAATTAGATAATTTTAAATCATGTACAAATCGAATTCAACGGTTGTGTTTACTTTTTCCAAGGTACGGTACTTATTTTGAGGTTTTTGGGGTAAACATCCATTAATAAGTTAATCTGGTATTACATTTACAGAGTGACCAGGTTCATTTGTCCATGGAGTACATAAGAGATGGAATGATATAAATAAATTGTTTGATTCTTCTTGTCTCCAGCTTTTGTGATAGATTTTATATTCGTTTCGTTATTCGAATCATAGTAAAATAAACGATTTCGTTTTTTTAATGATTTCAGGATGAACAATGACAATAATGACATTACCACATAATTTCTGCAAGAACATGCTTTTACGCTTTGTAAGAAATATAAAAAAGGTTCTTTCGCTTTTTTATCATCACCCAGGTCAAATATTATAGCTGCAGGATTTAAAAATCCGAGGAATGTAAATACAAAAGTTATCGTTGCAACAGTCAGGCGACTGTTTCTGTAGGGACTTTCACTCGTAAGAGGAGTAAGGATCCGGAGTTAGCATTAATTAAAACTAGCAGAAAGTCTCGCTTTGTAGGGTTACTTACTTGGGGGTGGGTTGAGTCATACTCTATAATCGCTCAAAAATTGTTGGCAGCTTGTTGGCGAATGATTTATTACCCACTGATACTCCGTCAAAAATTGGCTTCCCCCGTACGCGATAAAATCGTAGCGCAATGTTTTTCCATTGTGATAGAAATCTAAGATTTCTAAGGTTAATAAATCATTCGCTAACAAGCTATCAACAATTTTTGAGCGATTCTAGAGTACATAGTCACTGACGTTAGGATGCAAGTCATACCGGTGTGCCAATTTGACACATGAGTACTCATGATTAAAAATCCCCACGAAGGCTCAGCCCATTGTTACGTCTACATAAATAAGGTTTTGATTAAAGGTAAAATGATCTGCACATACTTTCACTGGAAGTAAAATGACTGCAGGTATTTTCACTGGAAGTAAAATGATCTAAACGCACATTATGATTTAACATATTGTCTGCATTATTATCCTTTATTATTATTGACCACTTCCTGTCCGTTGATTTAAACTTTCGCGGCATTGGCTTTTACAATTCAAACCTCGCGGCTCATTTCACTATATAGCAAGCCGCTTTAATGACTGAACTTTGTACACATAAGTGTCGGATTCTTATTAGGAAAAAGCAAATGGAATTGAAAGTACTCAATGCAACAGTTTTTATATTTAACGCCAGATAAATTCTCAGAATTTGTATTGCTGAAGTTATTTGCTCACTATTTTTAATTACAAGCCTTAACATACATACATGTGATCTTTATGTATATCCCCCAAAAATATCATTAGGAAGTAAGGATTGATTTGTAGGAATCATGGACTTTAGTAACTATAGCAAGTGAAAAGTGTTGCGCGAATATAAATTCCTTTCATTTTTCATATTTTAAATAATCACTTACATTATTACGGTACAACTGAGTTATATACAAATTATAATAACATAAAAAAATCATATTTAATCAGCACGTTGTGCTGATCCACTAAGGGGTGAAGCATCAAACAGTGATTAAACAGTAAGATTTAATAATAATGTTGGTACTAAATCGATCAAGCAATTAGTTAAATTCCACCTGTATAGCCAAATATCTATATTTTTGAGTTTGGGAGGGAACTTTAGTGGGCTGGAGCGTTGTACCATAATTTTTTGATGATGAATTGCCAACTAGCTATATGAAACGAATTGCCCCTGTGAAGCACAGGGCTTTTACTAGTTCATTATTATTATGCATACATTATGCTTTTCGAGAAAATCGCATATAAATTGTTTTGATTTTCCAGAAAATCGATTGTAAATTGTTTTGATTTTCCTAAAAATCGATTGTTTGCTCAATTGTTTTGCTTTTAGTGAAAGATCATTTTGTTCCAATCTAAAATGTGTTTAGATCATTGCAAATGAAATGAAAGAAATAATTAAGTTTCAAAGTGGCATATGTATGTATAATAATATTTGAACCTATAAAGGGTCCTACGTTTGGCTTGTTATAACTTCAGGAAGTACTACAATTTGTTTAAAAATCCATTGTAACATGGGAAGATTATTTGCAAAATAATGATTTTTGGGAAATTGTACGAACGTCTAAATCCTGCTGAGAATATTGTCATTGCCAGGTTAAATTAATACAACGGTATGCATCAAGCTTAAGGACTCGGACAAGGTGCTTCATGCTCTGAATACCACTCGATGGTTTTTAGGGTGACGTCAGCCCCCTAGTAAAATAGCCTTGTACTTGTCCGTACTTCCGTGTCCTTCGGCACGATATCTCAAAAACCACTGGACCGATTTCCATGAATTTTTTTACGGATACAGATATTACTTGTGTCAACCGTTAGCCTGAATTCATAACTGGTTAAAATCGCCCCTATAGTTTTTGAGAAAACAATTTGAAATTTTGAACTTCAAGTCAAATGACAGTTATCTGCAAAACTACTGAATCTATTTCAATGATTCTTTTGTGAATATTGCTGATGTAAATAGTAATGGTTATTGCTTATGTGGTTAAATCGGTCCGATAGTTTCTTCGAAAAAAAAACTGAAATTTCGAACTTCAAGTCAAATGACAATCTCTAAAACTACTGAATCTATTTCAATGAATTTTTTTGAATATTGCTTATGGAAGTCGTCATGGTTATTATTTATGTGGTTGAAATCGATAGTTTTTTCGGAAAAAATTTGGAAACGAGGAAAACTCGAAATTCATCCTACTTTGAAGGCGGTAGCTGACGCCACCCTACGTGAAGCCTCAAATTATCGCGGAAATTATTTTATTTTTTTAAACCATCGGTTAAGGCTTAAAATAAATGTGAGAATAAAACGATTAAATACATGTCTTTTTAAAGACAAATACCTCAGTCTGTTTTTTTCAATATAGCCATTCCCATAGTGAAGTAATTTTTTGGAGTATGTACATATAATGTACATATATACATTTTAAATAGCGTGGTTACTATTGAGGGCAAAAATGATTGGCCTACAGTAAACGAATCCAAAATTATAAAAAAATATATTTGACTAGTTGTGCTGCGGCAAGGTCCCAAAGAATGGCGCGTGATAGGGCCTTCTGTTTACCTCGAAGGCGCTGCGCGTGTATTGCGTTACAGGAGCCTCCTCTCCTCGTCCACTTAAGCAAGCAAGCAAGCAATGCTTGCATTGCATGCTTGCTGTATGTACACACATACAATCCACCCGTCCCTTACGTTGTGAATGAACCCTTATGTATGTATGTATACAAAATGCCCGTGTCGGTTTTTTCCTGTTTTCACGGTGAGCACAATGTAATACGCGATGTTTTTAAATTTTGATTCGCCGTTCATATGAAGCTTTACATTTTGCAGTAAAAAAATTATGCAGATTACGTTGTGCTCACCGTGAAACAAAATCCGTAATGAGCAAAAAATTTAATGTATTTTTTTAAAAAACCCGTTATGTTTAACCCACGTTGTCCAAAAAAATCATGAAGCAAACTTAGGCTGCTATAACAATTAAAAAACATGCTAAATAAAAATGCTTGAGTTATTAATGGTTCTAAAAATCATTGACATTTTCGGACTTTTTCGGGTTTTTGCCTTCCCAGTACGATTTTGCGACCGCATTTCCACCCAAAAATTGATATGAAGTACATGCACAAAACGGGCAGAAATCCAATTTTTCGGTTAATCCAGGTTTATTTCTTAACGGAGAGTCAGAATTTCATGGGATTTGAAATAAACGCAATGAAATAGATTAGTATCGAAGAATTTAAAATTCTTTAAAAACAAAATGTTCTCAAGATAATTGTATGTTCGCAGTTTTAAGCAGCATACCAACAAAGATGACGACGCTAACGATGACCCTCAACCAGCGGCTATAACATTCAATTAGTTATTACAAGTACGTCTTCATATAGGAAAATATTTACTTTGATTATAAACTTACGGTATGGACTCAAACATATCTGGGATATTTATGTTGAATTTCCAAACCGATTTCAAGACATAGTTCATCTTCAATACAGGTGATTGTAGAATAGACAGACTTGTCCCCTAAGTCAGCCACCTCTTCTACATCTGTTTTACCTCTTCATAAACTGACGTTACAACGTTTTCGGCTTTTAAAACGGGGTAAAAAGATTCGACCATATTCTGTCTAAGAAGTGATTGGAGCCATCAGGTAAGGTGCACGAAGAGACCATGATAAATCAGTTGCTGCTGAGTTACAAATTTCATGGTTGTTCTGTAAAAAATTTCGAATTACTGTAGGATGTCGATGTTGATGCAGACAATCGTGTCCAATGCATTTTGATTGCACAAAGATTACACAATGATTTTATTTTATATTCGGCTCTAACTCCGTCATTTTGCGTGACCAGTACAAACCATGCTGGTAATGTAAGCTGAATGAATGCTTTTGGCCGAATTAACAAGATGTTGAATCATTGTCCAAGTAGTCATTAAACTATTCCGTGACTGTAGTAATTACTTATCCGACTATTTTGACTAAAACGGAAGGCAGTTGTGACAATAGATATGCTGATGCGAACGGAGAAGAACTGACTCACAAAGTGGTTGGGTATACTCCTGGTTTCGGGTTATAACCTTTACATACAGTAGGTTTGCAGTTGTTAATTTCATGCTACGACTTTCATGACATGACACATATGTATCACATAAGTATTTGTTTATTATCAAACATATTTCGTGGCAATCTTCTATCCAATTGGTTTGTTCATGATTGTAACAAAAAGCGCAACTTTTTATGTCATCTTCATCTGAGTCTTCCATTGATGGACATCCCATTGTACCAGCCTCTATTATCCATGGAAAAAGAATCTGATTTATCCGTGTCAATCCAAAAGGATTCTGAAGTACTCTCCCTCATCCTTCACTTCTGTTTTAATAACCCTGGTTTTCTTAAAATGAAAAATGGTCAAATCAAAAAGCAAACATATGAACTGAATAAGATCGAAGTCACTGACTTACTTGTTGGTACTAAGAACAATTTCTGAATTCTTTTAAAACTGTAGATTCTAGCGTTTCGGTTTAAGGAAGGAACTGTTATGAGGTTAGACATTATCACAAAGGGCGATACTCTTAATTACGAAAATGTAAAACAATAATAATTATTATTTTTCCGAACCATAGAGTTTTTTTTACTGTATCTCTAGGCAAGCACCATTGAGGTGAGAGTGAAATAAAAATTTATTTCTCTGAATACCCACCTGTGGCCAACCAAGGAGTTCCCTTCCTCCTGTGTAGTGGTCGGACCAGTTAAGTTTGGTTCGCAAAATTCAGTTTAGTTCGGTTCACAAAGTGAACTGAATCGAAAATCAAAATTTCAGTTCAGTTAACTATTCTGCGGTTCAGTTCAGCTCAGTTTCCTCTATGAAATGAACTGAACTAATTACAAAACAGTTTAACGCGCCAGGTTAAACAATAACGCAAATAGTTTCCGTTTTGTTAAGTACAATAAATATAATACTAGTAAAAGCCCTGTGCTTCACAGGCTCAAAAACTTGGGTGGTGGTGGTGTGAGTGTAGAAATTAAAAGCTAAACGGCTTACGAATCAAGTCCTGTCGCAGAGACTTAGTGTATGCCTAAATCGTGCGCGCTTATATTAAGATTAGCGCTTTAAATAAACGGACAGGTAGTGCTCTTTAATAATAAGGAGTGCTTGGCATGCCACCGTGTGGGCGTTGTGTGATGCCATTAAACTATGAAAGTGCGAAACTTTAAATAAACGGACAGAAAGTGCTCTTTAATAATAAAGGACTAGTAAAAGTTCTGTGCTTCACATTGATGATTACTTGAAGAGGTGGTAGTGTAATTGTAGAAATTAAAAGCCAAACGGTTTACTAATCAAGCCCTGTCGTAGAGACTTGCTGTACGCCTAAATCGTGCGCGTTTAAGAGAAGCGCTTTAAATAAACGAACAGGTAGTGCTCGTTAATAATGAGTGCTTGGCATGCCACCTTTTGGGCGTTTTGTAAGGCCATTGAATTAAGATCGCGCGAAACTTTAAATAAACGGACAGAAAGTGCTCTTTAATAATGAAGGATATGTTTGTATATACACATACATATAAGATATGTTCGTATATATTTTATTCTTATATATATAGAACGTTTTTTGGGGAGTTCTCCTTATTTAATTATTTAAAATAAGTGGAGAAGAATCAATTTAATAAATAAATAGGATGTAATAATAATTAAGGCCACAGGCCGTAAGAGAGAAAACTTCGAAGAAAGGAGGAGATAAACCAGGGTCTTTCCAACTTGATGTTTGATCCACGAATGTCGAGTTCCCATTCTCTATCCTTCCACTCTCCATCCACTCTCGTGATCTTCCTCACCAGCGCCAATTAGCGCTGGCCGCGCGACCGAACTTGTTAGTTGGGTCACAGGGGAAATGATTGTTCCCATAACAATCATTACTGTATATATAATTATACAGCACGACAAATGCAGATGTCAGAGATGAGAAGTGCGTCATGACAGCAACAGTTTTTATTGTACATTAGGGCTCCCAGACGTCCCGAAATGCCCAGGACAGTCCCAAAATGGCAGTCCTTGTCCCGTGTCCTGGAATAGTGTATTCCGGGACACGTAAATGTCCCGGAATTGTCAAGCTCAAAAAGTAATAAAAATTATTAGTTTTTAAGAGAAAAATAAAATATTTCCTTCTACAGGATACAAACGAGAGCATTATGTGCCATCTACATAAAACCATAAAAATGCTATTACAAACGTAATAAAATCGTTTAAGCAGCTGGAAACCGTTTAACTTTTCTCCTTATACTATTGTAGTAGCTGAGATTGCTTTTGCCGACAAAATATGAGCTTTGTAAACAATAATTAAATTACTTATAATTTATTTTTAATAAATTAGCCTTAATTACATTCTAGCGCATTGTCGGCATACTATAATAACTTGGGTTGCCCGTGCTTCATTGATGTGCTATTGATTAATCACAAAGTTCATTCAAAATTAATTAACACTTAAATAATCCAGTTTTGAACATTTCACAATTTGCAAATATACATGTTGTACATACCCCCGGAACACCAGAAGAGCTTTGAACGGGAAGCTTTGATTTTTTGAAATCACCGGAGACCTGATTACACAGAAATTTTAATTTCAGTGACAATAATATTGTTTTAAAAAATGGAAACACTAAATTTGAAATCAAAGGAATTCTCAGCCACCATGGTTTATTTACTATGTCTTGCGGGCGCACTCTATATTAAATTAAATGAGGACAAGCTGTACAACGAATTTTGTCTACTTTGTCAGTTATGAGTTTTTGGTTGTGATTAGATCGGTCGTTGCAAAGTGGGCTGAGATTTGTAAGAAAGAAAAATGTCCTAAACTATTCAAGCTTGTATCGTTCATGCTGTCAATTCCTGATAGCAACGCGTTTGCAGAAAGGGTTTTCAGCCTAATCAAGAAAGTTTGGACAGCCGAGAGAAACTTAACGTCAACGGAACTTGTGAAGGCAGAGCTTCAAGTGAGGCTTAATGTACCCTTTTCATGTTGTGTTTTTTTTTCTTTGAACAAACCGGAAAACAAGAAAATGTTATTACTTGCCAAAAAGGCTGAAAACACAATTAGGAATCTTGTATACATTAGATTTGTATTTAATTATTTTGTTCCGGAATGACGTTTCAATAAAGTGGGAACCCTATGTGCATGCGTAACAATCAGTTCAAACGATACAGTTCAGTTTTACACTGAAACCGAACCACAGTCGATTCTCCTTATAGCGTCTCTACCTATAGTCACTCTCCCTATAAAGACATCCTGGGTTCCTCCCAAGCTAAATTATATGATTATTTCTACCTTTATAGCGTCACTCGTTATAACGTCAGTTCCTTTATAAAGTCGCTTTTTTGTAACCGTAAGGTGAAACGCGTGCCCATATAACGTCATGCTGACTTTACAAAGCGGAAAAACCTAGCTAAATAACATACTGGTGCTGTAATTTAAAAAAAATTTTACTCTTCAATTTCACTATAATTGCATTAGCTTATTATGCAGCGAAGTTATAAAAGACTGGAAGGAACGTATTATTGTAAATATATGTACAAGCGTGGTTAATGACATTGTTTAAGTCCCATCCAGGAAAATACAAATTTCTAAGCTTTTAGATTTATTTTCGCATCCAGTAAAGAACTGATATTCAAAGTTTTAACGGAATTACATTTTTATTGTTTGAAAACATTTGTAAATAATCTGAAAAGTGCCTTATTGAGATTCAGAAAATATTTCATTCAATCCTGACCTTTGATGTTGACGGTGTTTGTGGCGTGGCAAACTTTGAAGAATATTATTGTTTATTAATTAATATTAATTATTTTTATTCTCATTCCACATAGACATATAGTACATATGTGCTAATTAAATGAAACGAGACATGAGTCCAATTTAACTAAAAATGAAATATTTGCAATTAAACCATTATTTATTTTATGCGCCTCTATAACGTCGTTCCCTTATAACGTCACTTTTTGGGAGATTTATTGATGTCATTATAAAGAGAGTCGACTGCATTCGGTTTGGTTTGTGTATCGAACTGAAGCAAAAGTATGAACCAAACTGAACTGAACTGAATTGAAATTTTCAGTTTTGAACTGAATTAGTCCGACCACTACTCCTGTCATTAATGAGGTCGGCCAAGCTCCCTCACATAGTAAAACCTCCATAGTTACGGAGTTTCACGAAAACCCGACCTCCCGATAAATAATGGTTCCCCAGATCTCCTGCAAGTTTTAAATAGTGAGCTCCCAACCTCTCGACTTCTCGACCATCCAAACCTAATGACCTATCCGTTAATTATCTAGTTCTCCCGACCTCCCCCGTGGTTATATATACTCGCTATATATATATAGCGAGTAATTGCGTCATTATCTTGTTCCATAAAACTCTTGTTAGATTGCCTTTACTGAAATAAAAAAAATCTCAGTAAAAAATGTTTAATACCCCTATTCTCCAGCAAATTGTTTGGATCGTTGCATCTTCCACTAATTTTGTTTTTGATGTACGTATATGATGTTCCCATTTTGAGGCAAATTGTTTTCTAATATTTTCAAAATTCTTTTTGCTCACCTAGATCAAAAATTGTGATCACAACCCTCAAGAACATGAAGCAAACTGGAGAATTTTGAGGATTTGAGAACATGCGCATTTGTAGGAAATTTTTTACGCTTTTCGGGGAGTTAGAATTGTGGATACATAAGTACAGGGATTGGTAATTTACACAGATGACCTTCAGGATTGGATTAAGGGATTGAGCAAAAAAAATCCGATCACTTGGATTGGATTAAGGGGTTGAGCAAAAAATTCCGACCACTTGGATTGGATTAAGGGATTGAGGGCAAAAATTCCTATCACTTAGATTGGATTGAGGGATTGAAGGCAAAAATTCCGATCACGTGGATTGGATTAAGGGATTGACGGGAAAATTCCAAAACACTTGGATTAGATTACTGATTAAATAATAAGATTGACGAATAAGAATTCGCAGACTTACATTGGATTGGCGATTTCCAATAAATATGCAGACATTAAGGGATTGATAAAGAAAAATCAAAACATTTCTAAAGGATTAGCAATTTAAATCATATACAAATTAGAATAAAGGGTCAACATTCATCAGCACATACATATGTAGACGTTTTACACTATTGGCCACCACAATTTCGGCATTTCAGATTGGCGAATAATGCGATGACGTAAATATCCAAATAGTTGGTTTAAATTACAAGGTAGCTACTACTATATGTTGCCACGCCACGTTCTTTGCTAGATTTATATTTCTACAAGCCAAACCGACATGACTCTTGTTTGAAAACGCTAGCCTTAGGCATAGCAATAGATACAGTCCAATCCACACTACTGACGGCAGTGGATTAGAATTCACAAAATAATTCATTAAGTATTGGATTAGGATTGGGGAATTGGGGATTAATTCCTTGCCAAGCAAATAATTGGATTTGGCAAATAGATTAAAATGAAAGCACTGAGCCGGGATTGAGGAGTGAGGATTAGATTCAAGTTTGCTCAACACTTGGATTAGGATTGGGATTAATTATTTCTTATAAAATTTGTAATCCGGGATTAAATTATTCCCGGATTAATAATCCATTCCCATCCCTGCTTAAGTACAAAGGCCAAGGTTGAATAAAGTCAAGTTTAGGTTAAAAGATGCGGAAGAGAAAAATGACAGATTGTGTCATTTCTAATGGACGGTCTGTCATTCATAAAAATATTTTAAAACGGAAATTTTATGGGAGTTCATTGGAACCCAATTTGGCCAAAACCTGCAGTCACATGACCTAAAAATGTGAGGCGAGTTAAAACACAGGTAAAAGTTAAGCATTATTTCAACTTTTAAAATCAAGTCACAAACTTTGTCTCACAGTACCGTCAGTTTTGGTACATATTTGGAATCTAATATATTGAACATATCAGAACCTCAGTATAAAACTATGTGAAAGATCCGTACTTACAGAATAATGAGGACAAGGGATAAAAATTGAACGCATACATTGAGATACATTTTGTTTTTTATGTCAACCACAAATGTAAAAATACGTTCTTGCAAACTGTAAGAGGAATAGGTCACATCACGATCACAATAGCTCAGTCAACTGAAAAATTGTAATATTGTTTCTTTTTCTATAACAATATCTTTTGGAAAAATTCTTACTGCGTAAACCGCAAAACCTAGTTTCTCCCAGCAGTCCCTGTAAGGGGAGAACGGTAAAAGTTATTCAATTTCCATTCAACCTCAAATTTGTAGCATATTTACTTCCAGTTGTTTAAAAAAATCCATTTTTATAGCTCAAAAGTCTAGATGCAAGGTTCAAATAAGTAAACCAAAGTGTGATTTTTAGGAAAATGATAGGAAAAGTTTCCGAAAATTTCTTATTTTTTCAATTATTTATTAGGTCGTTTTATTACCTGAAAACGATTCTGAATTTTTCCGAATTGTGGGCATGACCCGTGCAGACAGTGGACAAGATTGGGAGTTCCTGTTCTTGGCATTTACGAAGGAATGCCTTGAGTTAAAAAAAGTATTTCGGAGCGTTTAGTGGGTGGCAAATTTTATCGGTATTCATTTGAGCTCAAAATCTTTTTTACAAGTCAATATTTGAGACCATGAGAATCGGAAACGTGAGGTAAAGTTTATAAATGGGTTTAAAGTGTTTTAAATATATTTCAAAAAATATAATTAATAATAAATATATTTTTCTTTTTTTCAATGTTTTTTCAGTTTAAAATCTTCAGGATACATCCGAATAAACCCATACTTTATTCCACTTCCTATTAAAAGCTCCATACTGTTGCCAGTTATATCAGTTACCTAATGGGGGAAAACATTATGAGGCACCCTGTTATTCAAATTAATCACTAGGGTTAATTATCTAACACATTTTGGCCAATGCTTTGAATCTCATGTCATTTCTTATGCGTGCCATAGGAATCATCTTAATTTCTTTACAATATAGCTACAGTTTTGTATTTTGAAATTTGAGTAGAAAATTAATATTATATATATTCCTGACCGAGTAAATTGAAACAAAGTTTGATAGACCTTATAGGCAATTTCCTGGAAAGTAGGGGTATTAAATATTTTTTACTGAGATTTTTTATTTCAGTTAAGGCAAGCTAACGAAGGTTTTGTGGTACAAGGTACATGACAGGTTATACGCCCTTATATGCAATTACCCGCTTGTATAACCACCTATTATAGCGAGAATACCTTCAAAGTATTGCCTGAAGACGTCTAATTGACTTACAATGAAAATTCATTTTTCGCATTCCTGCCTGATCATTATATTTACCAACAGAAAACTGAGAATAAAGTCCCACCGTATGATTTGTGATAAATGTTTAAAAAATCTGAACCCTAATTATTTTAAATAAAAACTTTTTTATCCAATATGCAAAATTTCCTGATTCAATGAATTTACGTTTACTCCTTGCCAAGAGTTTTTCATGTATCTTAAATGGTAATTTTGCAAGTTGTATGTTGCAACAATCTGAAGAAAAAGCTGTTGAAAATGGTCCAATCTCGTAAACCACGGTGACTACATAGCTCCAAAAATTAATGTAAAAAGAAGATTTCTCTGGAATCGACTTAAAGACCTTTGAATATGTTCAAGGGCTCGTAAGTTTTCCAAAATGCCTTCATTTTTTAGGGAAAAAGTATGCATTTTTACAAAAATGAAAACTCCAGAAGTTGCTGCTTGAACCGAAATAATTTTATAATAAAAGTAGAATTAACAAATTTTTCAATAATTTATTATTTATGGAATGTAAGGTGTACACATATGCAAAATCCCAAGTTAGTCCCCAGTTAGCGGCCATGGGTGTAAAGAAAGTTCAAATATTTTGGAAAAACTGAAATTTTCAGACTAAAATAATTGTTTAACCTAAATATGAAATTCCCAAAAATATTTTGACAATTTTGTGTAGGAAATTTTATGGGAGCTATCTCGGGGCGCCTCTAAGTTTAGAATTGTGGGATTGACTCATAAGGACAAAGAGCAAGGTTGGGGAAATTCATCTTCAGGAGCGAAGATGTGGAAAAGGAAGGCTTCGGGCTTTCGCATTTTTATGGACGGTCAGTAGTTCCTAAAAATATTTCGAAACACTGCATTTGTCGCAAATTTCAAGGGGATTCATTTGATTCTAATATCGTTTTCCCAAGTCAAAATTTGCAGTCTCAGAAACTGAAAATGCGAGGCAAAGTTGTAAAGGGCTTTATAATATTTTTTTTCTTTGTTTCAATCTTGGTAACTTTAGGTTACTTGACCAAACGCTATAAACCATCTTTCACGCATTACAAATTTTCCAAAACATCAAAATCTTAGAAGCTGCTAGTCAGTGGACCAAGCCATCTTTATAAAACACAAAAGAAGATACTTTTAGGGCTCTTAAAAGTCAACAACTACAATAGTATTGGATGTGGATGGCATTAGAACAATAATGAATGAAACAAAGTAGCTCAGGTGTGAAGCTATCATTATATGTCTGCAGAAAGAAGAAGGAAAGACATCCGAAACTCCAGACGTTTAAGACAACATCTTATTCTCTTCGCCCTATCATCCAGTCATCCAAGTACTCATAGTCATGGGTATATAATTTAATATATTGTTGAGTCCCACCCGAGATGCTTTGTTTACAACATTATAGTTTTAATTCCACCCAGATACAATACTAGTTTTTTTTTTACTTTTAAGAGCCATAAAAGCATCTTCGTTTTGTTCTTTTGAAACAATAACAACAATGTAATTTAATTGTTTTTTAAATTAAAAAGGTGATGCTCTTAGGATGATTGTGAGTATTTAATGCGTAAACCAATTATCGTTTGATATTATATACAAACACATTTTTTATGACAAATTGACTAAACACCATGAATTTTGTAATAAATTGATACTTTGATAGTCTAGAATACAGTATAATTCTCATTTCCCTAACTACTCCTTCAATGCTTGAAATTGTATTCTCTACAAAACTGACCGAGCCTACGCTTCCTTCTCCTTCCCCACAAATTGCAACCTGCGAATTTAATTTATGGTAGTTTCATATTCATTCGCTGGGTTATAATTAAAAAGATAAGAAATAATAATAATGGTTTATTCAGATCGATAATGTGGCCTCAACCCTCCCAACCTTTATGTGTTTACAAATTGATATGGTTAAGTAGAGAATAATGCCTAAGTTCATTAAATAAATGGTTATAATTAAAAAGCATTTAAATGATTAGTTGATGCTGAAAATTGTAGTGCTTTTGAAGTCAAAATCTGAAGACTTTAAAAATTGAAATGCCTTAGAGCGGTTAATTTTGTAGACTCAATGGAAAAAAAAAGTATAAACAGCTTCATATCTCAAACGTGCTGAGAGGATGCGAAACGAATTGGACATTGTAAACAAATGTATCATTGGCTTTAGCCCTTTATATTTGAAGTGCTTTAAAGGGTTTGGAAATTATCCTAAAATACATTGTTTCCAGCAAATGAATTTCTAAGCTTTTCTTTCTTCTTCAAAACTCCTAATTTTTCTTTAACGTTATTTTATTCTGTACAAAATTCAGCCCCATTGCTGCTAATCACTACAAATTGCCAACTCAAAGGCTGGGCGTTCCAAATGCGACAAAAAATAAGGCTATTATTATTACATACATGTTACGATTATGACAGTTTCCTATTCATTAGTTTATGATATGTTGTTCCTGCTATTATGATATATTTCGTTAGTACAATCCCAGTTTGTACACACTAGTTTACAATAATTTGATAGATATTTGGTTAATTTTTGTCCAAATAGATGTAGGGCAAGACCTTTACAAAATTGAAATATATTCAAATAGGCAATTCCTTATACTTCTGTATAAAATTCTGTATAAACAGCTTCATATCTCGCAAACATTATGTTGTATTATATACTGTTTTATTTTCAACTAACTTTTTGCTGGCATTGATTTCCAGCTATAAATATTCCCCTATATGAAGGTATGTATATAGACAATGTATTCTTGCCCCTAGCAATTACTATTTTAATTAGGTTAAATAGTTTGGAAGTTATCCTCAAATATATTTTTTAAGAGTTCAGCCAACGCGTACTGATTTGATTTTTCTTACAATCTAATTTTCAAAAGTTGAAATTCAAATTTTTACGAATCAGTAAAATGCATCATCGTAAAAATGTAGTTTTCCAAGTTTTTAGACAGTAAGTTGTGATCAGACTTCAAAGATTCAATAACAAAACATAGGTTGCCTCATTTCCTAGCACGACTTTTCCCTTTCAACAACATCGAAAAATTAATAACAATTAGCCTACAAAGACTACCCCAATGACACAAATTAGGAACCTTAACTGAAGTTAAGCTTTACTATAGGGAACATGTAGAATACATAGAGAAGGAACGACAGCCTTGACTTTTTTTCAATGCAGGGAACGTTTAAGAATTAAAAGTCAAAACAAAAACAAAACACTATAATTATTATAAGACTGTGTATGGTTCCTTTAGTTACATTTGATTGAGGTGTTTTTGTGAAAATATATTATGCAAGTCCTGGGCATTGAATCCTGAGTGAGCCGCACGCGTTGCTTTGAAATAATTATTACAATTATACGAAAATTATATAATACGGAAACACTAGTCAGCCACATTTCTAATGGGTTGTGGCCAGTACAACGTGCCGGTACAACTTGTACTCCATCCAATTCAGGGCAATACTCAGACCTAGTTTCCTATACTTTTTCTGGGGTTCGTTCATACATCACGTTTCACAAAAATTCACCCGTCAAATAACCTTCAACATCTGTTGAGGCAAGTATTTGTAGTATCTACTTATGAGCAATTCCAACTATCCGAACTTTAAATCCAAAATACAGAAACTGTAATTTTAAGATATGATTTCTAATGTTAAGATAGAGGGATAAAGTACATGGCGAATATTCAAATTTTTTTATATCGTTCATGTAGCGGTTGATTAATAATATTTGCAGAAGAGAGTTTTTAAAAATAGTGTTTTAATTTGTAGAAATCGCCCTTACAAGATGTAATACTCACACTAATTAATTTATAAATTGAAACATTGTAACTAGAATACTGACAGAGAATCCCTGAGGGCTCTATTGAGAAGCAGTCAATAAAGTATTTATCTTTCTAATGATGTTATTGTAATAAAATTATATAAAATAACTTTAGGTTGAATTACGCTTATTTTTTTCAGACACATATGTAGATACACTGAAGTTAATGCTTTGTACCACACCACATAGAATATTCCTGCCGACATGTTTACGTCTACTGGGTCCCAGCCCCGAAAAAAACCTTGAGGCCGAATATAATAAGTATTTGAAGGGGCCCTCAGTTCCTTGAATGTTCAAAGGGTAAAAGATGGTGTGACAAGTTGTGCTCAAGCTGGTGCCTATGCTCAATGCAGAAGATGTAGCAGGGAACAAAAAACTTGACAATTTGCATTATTCCTACTCAAGTTAAATAACTCGAGTCAATAATTATGTTATATAACCATCTGATTTCCGTGTATCATTCGTCTGCTCAACTTAACTACCGAACAACTTTTTATGCCCTGTTTGCGCAACTCTTGCATAACTTTGTTCTACCTCATTACTATTCTTCCGAGAGTAATCCCCACATTTTTCATACACCATGTCTCCTATTACTCTCCCTCTGTAAACTTCAAATATGGACATTTTCAACTAACAATAAGACTACAGTGTTTCCTCCTCCAACTCCAACCTTCCTTTCCGCAGTGAATTAATAACCAAAATCCTTACGATCAGCAAACTGATAGCGAGCAAAGAACGCACTTGTCTCAATTCTCAGTCTGAGGATTTCCAGCACACGATTTCAAATGGGTGCATTTCATATAATAACTACAGCTACAGGGATAGGTGACCCCATTCATAAATTGTCTACCCCAAAACGTGCTTCCCAATGTCCTACACATAAAGGCAATTATTATTATTATTGATACTACAAAATTACTTCAGGCCATAAATGTTTGAATCTGCGAAGCAACCTTCCGCATTCCTTACAAATACTTTAAAAGCTCTTGCTGCTCATTGGTACGAATTTAGAATTTTCGGTTTGCCTATTCTTATAAATAGCTGTGTTTAACTGTTTTCCAACCTATTTTGGCCCAAAACTATTTTCATTTTCACACTTCTTGACATAATTCAATCCTTTTTGTATATAAGTACCACGCATTTAGACACATTATCCGTTATTAGTTACATGATTGGATGCATCCACAGAGAAAATTACATCATGTACGCATAATATTCTAAGGCCTAAGGGAGTGGACAGTAGAACAATATATTTGTCGTTTACAATAAAAATCAATTATAGAATTTTAAATTCCAGCGTTGGCTTCACGATGTACCGCTAAATTTACAGGGGCCCCACTTGTACATAGGATGACCAAATGAGCTCTTAACAACTTTAATGTCATACCCCAGTCAAAAAAGTCTTGGTCGAAAAATTGTACTATCGATTTTCCTACTAACATTTTGACAACGAATTCGAAATTTCAATTGAGTCATGCATTAATAATTGTTGTAGATCGATACAATTGCTTCACAATGAGCCTGTAATTGGGGAGTCTTTGTGGTCAAACATTATAAATAAATCGATGGGATGGGTATTTTCAAAATTTTAAACCCTGTTCAAAATTAATTAGAAATTTGTGAACTATTTTATAAATCTCAACAAAAGATATTTTGAATGATAAAATTTGTCATTTTTATTCCCACCCCAAAAATGTAACAGTTTCTGAATGAGCTCTAAATCACTAAGATAAGATATCCTAGTCAAAAGTTATTCCAGTTTTTCTAATACATGGCAAAATCAGTTTTTTTTTTGAAATTTTGAACTCTGGTCAACATGAATGTGAAAAGTTTTGTGTATTAAATTAGCATGTACAATGTACTCAGATAAACTCGTATTGCCTTGAAATATATTGAAATGCTAGTCGAAAATCAAAAATAGGTACTTTTAATTTTTCCGCCAAAACTTCGACTACTGCTTCAAAATTTAGTCGGGATGATTATTTTTGCATAGAGCAATTTTATGGATCTTGAATGAGTTTTTAAACAGCTAGGTGAAACATCCTTGTCAAAAGTTATTAAGGATTTTCGAGAGTCGCAAGTAACCCCCACATTCGGTTTATCGAAATTTTAAACCCCAGTCGCATTTTTTCCCAAACTAAAAAAATATTACTAAGTTTATTGCTTGATATCGTATAAATTCCTTGTGAATAATCCTTCAATGCACTAGCTAGGATATTCGATTTTTCTCTTTGAACTTTTTCAAATAATTGCGGTAAAAATTGTGAAGATCCGTCTATTAAATTCAAAATTTGATTCGGTGTATAGGCACGTCGTTTCGAGTAATGTATTGCACT
The DNA here is from genome assembly GCA_947179485.1 of Allacma fusca. Taxonomy (NCBI): domain Eukaryota; kingdom Metazoa; phylum Arthropoda; class Collembola; order Symphypleona; family Sminthuridae; genus Allacma; species Allacma fusca. The sequence continues at coordinate 15,886,124 of OX359250.1, read as the reverse complement.
TGTTGTACTTAATGTTCCGTTTATAATTATTGGACGTTTTACAATAATTATAAATATATTTATTTTGAGTTTTTGATATTTAATAGTATTAGAGCTAATATTAAAGGACAATGTCAAATCCTATACTTGGAATAATATATTTTGATATCCTTCACCTCACAAGATGAAATATCACAAACATCATGATCTGACCCTCAAGGGTATTATGCAAATGTATTTCTAGAAATGTTGTAGTTTTTTTCATGTTGTAAACTGGTTTATTTCCACGTACAGATATTTGAAATGATAGTTACAAAAGACCTGTCTAGCAACAAAAAACTAGTTGAAAATGCACATTTTTGCACAAACCGTGGAGTTCATACAGTTAAAAAAATTGGTGAATGTAATTTGAAGTCAAATTGTCTGAGCCCTTGAGCTTAAAAATCGGTTCAAGGGATCGGAAGCTAATTAAATATTATTATGACCAAAAGCATTTGGTTTTTTTTCCCGGCAGCAGGGATTTTGCAAAAGTTGCGAAAGAGTACAAAGCAGTTTTGTAAAAATTACTGATAATTCTTCTTCCGTAACGTTTAGTAATCAACAGATAAAGGAAGAGCATGGCTGCATTGTGATTTGTGATTGTGAGAAAGGAGCACATTTGTTGACGTTAAAATACACTCACGTCTCATCTTCCCCCAAACGAGTCGGCTTTGCTGTTTGTAAGTACTTACTTACATACATTGAGCTCACAATTACCGATACGGCTGAGGGTGTGTGAACAGCTCATTGCCAGATATCCACCCTTTTTTTATACATTTAATTGCTTATGGTGGGAATGCTTTGGCGAGCAAACACATCAAAGGTGCAGGAGCACGTAATTAAGTATAAAATGTTAGTAGTAGATATACGACCACATTAATGGCCCCTGATTGATGGCATAGACTACAAAAATATATGTATATGCTAATTAACATATAACACCCGTTGTTGATGATTGAAATAATAAGGACAAATTAAGTAAAATAACATGGCGTTTTAATATGCGATTATTGGAACAGGACAATATTGATAAAGACGAGTGACTTGTATCACATATGAGCATACGATCCGGCAACGACTAATTATTGTATGTTGTAAGGCACACTTAGATCATTACGTACCTCCTTCTACAGTATATAATAATCATTACAAATTAATGGGACAAGTGCGGCCAAAAAATTGATTGCTATCAACACTACAAAAAAAATTTTCCCCTACACGTAAAAGTAAATAATCAAGCATTCATAGATCAAGGATCTAGGTTTCTTAAGTTAATCCCAACATTCATTCACCTCCAACTTTAACACTTGATGCAGTCCACTCTCGATGTCCGTCAGGCTCTTGGTAAGATACTATTTGTGTATTTTCCCATACAATATATACATACATACATAGTAGGGACTAAAATAGTAGTGAGAGGATAGAAAGTATAAAGACAGCAACTCTCAACATAAGGGATGGACTTGTAAGGGAAGAGTAACTATAAGGGACTAATATTCCTGTCCCTGCATGTACACATATAAACAATACTTAACATAACATCTAATGTAGTAACAGTACCATTGGAGCGACAATTTAGAGCGACCAATGAGAACTCCTTATATCGAGAGTTGATCTTACAACAAGGTATGAGTTATTTTTTTTTCTTCAAAGTACCATATATATTTTTCCATTTATAAAGACACTGAACCTATGCGTAGATTTAATTAACAAATTATTGTAGTAGAATTATTATAGGATGGATTATACAATGGGAAGGGTGAAAGATTTGCCCCTAACATCGAAAGTGGACTGCACTATAGCTGGAAAAAATTACATTACACTTAACTAACAAGTAGATTTGAGTTACAATATGTACAGCCCGCACTACTACATTCCTTATCGAAAATAATGAGCAAGTCTTTGAATTCCATTTTCCCAAGCTTACAACAACCACATGTTTACAGACTGATCCAAGACGAGGTAGTTCATTTCAAGTTCATATATTCAAAACAACAGCCACTCTCTTTCATTCACATTTGGTTCGGACAATCCAGTCTCGTTGATAGATGGGTTTGGAGCAAAAAAAAGCCTTTACTCCTTCTTGGTCTTGCCAAAGTATGATCTGTAGAAGAAATTGGCAAAGAGCCCAAAGTACGAAGCGTACATCATCAGGGCCATATGAATTCCTTGGCTGGCCGCATCTGGACAGAATGTTTCACCTTTACCTAAGAGGAAAAAAAAATCAAACATTCTTATAATCATCCTCCTTCCATTATTCCACAACAATAAGTGTACACTTGAGGATAAGTAATCAAACAATAAAACCCTCAAGTATATGGCGTACTCTCTCTCTCTCCTTATACCAGAAATCCTTTCCATAGCACATTATCTTCGTACAGTGAGCACTCCCAGCAAAGGGAGTCCGTATTATTATTATTATTATTATTCTACAGCACCGTTGATTCTCTACCTCTCTCATTTTATACTTACAACCGTATTTTTTGAGCATCCTATTCTACATGTGTAACTAATCTGACTACTTTTATGAATGTCGTTCCAGATGAAGTCTGCAGTAAAGGCTGTAGGAGATTGGAATAGAGCTATGGTGGATATTGTCAGTGTAAATAATTTAATTTAATTCTCAGCATACAAAAGTTGTTTTGCGGATTAGTACAGGTTTGGTAGACAAAATGGGTGGTCTTATCGAGGGTTTCGACTGTAATAAAAGTCAATGGAGCTTGGATGTTTGCGTGGCATTTTCACTCACGCACCCCTTTCACGTTCTCTTAGGATTTCCTAATAAACTCTACCAGCTATTTTTGTGAGATGAGAGGGCTGAGGTGACCAATTGAACACATGTGTGTGTGTCTACATCTACAGATAATTGTAAAAGAGTTGGGATAATGGTACAAACCCCGCAAAAAGGAATTTTTTCTGAGTCAGCTTAAAGGAATGCTACGAACACATGAAGCTATAATTATTGTATTTTGTGTCTGCTAATAAACCTCGTACCTTGCATAAGTCTTTCAATTATACACTTCACATTGCAAATCCTTACACCAGCATGTGTTTCCATTTCGAGAAAAACAGTAAACAAGTTGACTAAGGATTTCAACTTTTTCCTTAATATCCACTCCTTTCCAATATCAATGCCAATCTCCTCAATGCACTTTACATTGCATCAGGTATGTATGTATGTATGTATGTGAGTGAGTGGCGTGATTACATGCTGCTTTTGTTCATGAGCTTATATATATCTATATATACACGTAAGTATGATGAGAGCATCGTTGAGTACAGGTTTCTACGACTTTAGGGCGGCAAAAAAGTTTACAGTACACTCAAGTATGGCTTTAATGGATTATGGGTTGAGTGGCTGAATATTTTCTACCATATGCAAATGATGCGGAGATTTGGAAATAAATGTAGTTCGCGAAATTAATCAAGTAGTCTTGTCGATCCCTTCACTTGTGCTTTTAGTACGAATCATAAAGCTTTCGTTTCTCCCAACCAACTCAGACTCTTTCTCTCAAGCCATCCACAATGTTGTAATACGACTTGTCAAGTTGGTCTTCAAGTTGCAACCAAAAACAATATATCCTAGTAAAGAGGAAGCCCAAAATTTTATAAAAACAATCTTCGCACTCAGCACTCTCCACCTCCAGCAATCTCCACTTATCATTGGGTAATAGATAAAAAAAAACTGCTCTGCTTAAAATCTTGATTCAAGAAATCTTTTTATCATCACCAGAAGTGAGTTAATTTAATTAGTCCTCATTTCAATTTCCGTTTACTTTTGGTTACTGGAAATTGACTGGATTCATTTTTGCTTTTAAAAAAAAACTTGTTTGTACAATTTTTGAATACCAAAAATTTACTTGTGCTACTTTTTACAATTTCCTCTAGTATTATTTTGTAATAGGAAAATTTGTGTGGAAAATTATACGTTTGATTCCCTGTCGGCAATTTTCTTTGTTATTGTGTGAATATTTTTGTAAGATGTAAATTTTTTGCCTCTTAGCAAAGTACACACATATGCAGAGCTGGTTGAACCATGGATCTCTCAATTGAGAATGCAACTACATACCTGCCAGCAACTTGTGGTAAAAGGAATGTTTCCCTATCTCACACACACGCATAACTCATCGAGTGTGTTGGTCAATGTGTTTACTATCTTAACTTGATTTGTTTACTACGTGAAATGGTGTTACGAAGTCTTGTTCAAATCAAAATTCTATTTGAAGTATAGGCATTTTACTTTCGTTGAGAACTGTAAACAGGTCTGTGGTCATTTGAACTTGGTCATTGTGCCAACTCTCGTCAAGCTCAACGATTTTGTAACCCCCAGAAAGAATGCTTCTGGGACAAGAGCTGAACGAAAGGTCAGTTACACCAATAAAAAGGATCATCTCCCTCAGTTGTCATGTTATGACACACACACACACACACACACACACACATGTCCATCTTCATAATCTATTTCTCTAATAGTGTCAAAGGGCGCGTGCTTACCCTTTGCGTACAGTAAGTACAAGTTTACGTAAACTCCTATGACCATTTGCGATAGCTGGAGACATGTGATCATCATAGCAATGTTCCGTGGGACTTTGATCCTCAGGGCCTGCAAATTAAATCATAAATTTAAGGAACGAAATTCAGTAAATTGTCCCTTTTCCATACCATTATTATCGACCTTATGAGCAGTTTTTAAGAAGTTGTCTAATTAATAGTCAATTTCCGATTCTAATAATTAACTTTGAGCTAAATTCCGAGTTATTAAGCTTCTCCCAAATGTCCCTATTTTTAAAAACTGCACCAAATTCATTACTTCAACTATTTTGCTATTCTTTCATGAATGTTGTGCTTTTGAGTTACTCTTTGCTAAAAACTAAGTACCTACATATATATGATCTCAGTTTTGACATTTTAATGTAAACAAAATTGACAGAAAAAAACATGACAGCATTACCTCCAAAGAGTGTAAGTTTGATTTGGAGTTTAAATCGCATATTGTGGAAACTATTATTATTATTATTAGGCACAAGCAAATAAAAATTGAAAGTGGTTTTAAAATGATGATGGTGTTAAGGACGCTAACTAACAGTTCGCTGAGGTGGGCCGAGTCCTAAGATACTGTGTAAATTCCTAAGAATCTAGTTGGCAAGTAATGCACTACTGGGAGGATGAATTGTGATCGAGAGCTAATGAGTCAGCTACGTGACAATTTAGCATGTAGCAATTCTCACCACAATGCCAGGAGCTTGGAACAGGAACTTGGTGAAGACAATAATTAGGTACTGGGAAATGCGTAGGAACAGACCTGAGGTAATTGCAAATGTCTCTATATACCAGCATGTCATCTGAGTCAAGGAAGAGAGTGGGACTGGGTAGGAGAGAAAAGTATGGGATTTGTGCAGACTGGCCGTCCTCCCGAGTAATGTAAATGTAGGTATGCTCAAGTGGTGCTCAAAACGTGCTAACCAATTGTATTGGTTTAATACTGTAAGTGGAAGTGAATGTGTGTTACCTTGAAAGCGTAGTACATGTACATGATGGCATGGACGAAAAAATTCATGGACATGAAGTATCTTAAGGACGGTTCATAAGTCTCGAAGGATGCCCAAACGTAGACCAACACCGTGATGTGATGATACCTGCGAATAGTTTTCACCAAATTATAATTATTACATAATTATTCACTATAAATATTTTATTTACATAATTTACACATCATCCCAACTTCAAAAGTATATAGGAAAACATTGTCTCGGCTAAGAGGCAAAAATTAAGTACCCACGCACTTTTCTAAATCAGAAAGGGCTTATTGTGAGGACCACATTTGGGCTGGTAAAAGTATAAATAGGTTGATTCATTTCGTAGCTAATGTCAAATTTAGTTAGCTACTTCAAATTTTGAAGAAGACCATTTTTGTGCTTTTGCCCCTGGCAATGCTTGAACACGTTGTGATTGAATTCTTAGCCACCGCTAAATTATAATAACGCCTGCACCTCATACTCATTCCTCCCATTATTGACTGTAGTTTATTCAATCACACGGTAACAGGTCATTCAGCACATAACCGAAGGTCCTAAAACAAACTTCTGGAGCTCAAAAATTCCTATCAAGTTAAATATCAAAAGGATATTAAAGGGAAAGGGAGTTTTGTGGATAGCTCATAAAAACTTGTTCCCAGCCCATTTTTTTCCCATGAAATGCAAGGATATGGGAAAAAATAATTTGACAAACTTGGCCTGTTTCTACGTGTCATGAGAAACGGTTTGAGGACAGGGAGAATATCTGAGGGATACCAAGACAATGGTGTGTAACTTATTATTATGGATATGATAAGAGCCTGTACCAGTGCAAGAAAATGAGGGGCTGCTTCTTCAGAATAATGAAAGCCGTGTCTCCCAGCTCCACCAATTTCGACCAGGTCATGAGCAAGGCCCAGAAAGCTGTTGCTGCGTTGTGGCCATCACTAAATAAATAAATAAATAAATACAGGTAACTACATGAGTATAATCGATATATGTACCTGTTTTCAGCACATTGTATTGTTCACCCTGGAGAAGCCGCACACAGTGCGTGTACGGAGAGCTCTCTCTCTCTCTCTCTCACAATATTGTTTTCCCCTATATCTCATTTCAGTCTAAATTGGTTTCCTCATACAAATAGAATCAGTTCAACCTCAAACGTAAGTAAAAAACACAAGAGCTCGAAAGGCTCTGAAATGATAAATGTATATGTCATACAACGACGCATAAATTACAAGGAAAAATAAAACTGGACATTGTGAAACAAAATGTAAAGAATAATAAAAATTGGAATAATGTACCCAATGACATTTAATAATAATATCAATAAGAAAAAGTTACCAAAACAAAAAGAACGTAATGTAGACACTTATGTATGTACATAAAAAAAACCGAGAATGAAGCTTGAAAAATTAAATAAAATTCTGGAGGAATAAGAGATCATAAGTGGATGAAATGATGGTTTGGAGTAAGACGAATAAATAAAAGATGGGGGCAAGAGTAAATACAGGGGAAATGGACTAGGAGTGACTCGCCTGAGTGAGGATGAAAGTACAGTATCGGAGTGTATAAGTATAGATATACTTACCGGGAACAAACTGACTGATGGAATCCATTACTTTGCTTGAGTATGTGAAATACTTCTGGGGCCGTTCGGAAAAATCCGATAGCAGAGAAAAGAGCGAGTCCGATGTTCCAAGCCGTGAGGAGTCTTCGGAGTTGGAACGGTTGACGATTTTTCATCCAATGTCCCCCAATGAAAATTAAATTGACGTAGATGACGGCGGCGTAAATACTTATGTACCAATTCTCCCCAATCCATTGTCGGTGTTTATTAATTTCCACTGATTCAAAATCAAAAACTTTTATGTAAGAAACTTGTGAGAGTGGAGCTACGATTGTGAAGTCATCACGGAAATGCTCCAAGGTGTTATTTACAAGTGAGAAATTCATCATTGGAATATTTCCTGGAATTTTATTTAATTTTAATTATTTAATTCTGGGATATATATATAATTATATATATATAATTATTATAAGAGACGGAGATGATTAGGATGGGGAAAAAAAACTTTTGGGTAATAAAAATGTGTCAGACACGGGTCACTTCCTTCTATAAGCACACAAATTACACTTTAATAGGAAACGGATTGTGACTTGAGAGCGTTGCTGACGATACATCTGTCTGACTTGACTTTCCTCATGCAACTGCTTAGCAAAGCTGAGGAGTTTGGAGTGTACTTTGCGACCCGTGCGAACTCGATGGGGGCTTCACAGGAGTAGTAGTCGTGAGTGTGAGCAAATCCTATCCCTTTCTCTTCACCTGCTCTCCGTTCAGAGAGACACACAACCAGTAGCTAGCTCTTCTCACTGGTTAATCCCTTGGCCTTAAATTAAGTAGAACAGAGGGACTTTCTTCCACTTGAATAAGCTAACCATATCCAGCTGGACCCGCTTAAGGCTTTCCATAAAAACGAAAGTTGAGGATAAAATAGCAAAATAATTATTGAAAATAGCACTGCCGTCATATCCGTGTCATGCTAATTTGGCCTTTTGGGAAACTCCGTACTTACCTGAGCTAACGGAACTCCTTCCTGCATCTCACCCATCTCTCGTAGATATATACCTTAATCTCATCCCCACACACACAACAACATCATTGTCCTCTGTAGTTAAACCTTGCGCAAGATAAGTATTTCTTTCATAACTTCAGCACAAATTCAAGTACTTTCGCTTCTGCATCGGGCCTCTCTTCATTTACACATACTACTGTAGTAGTATTCTGTATGCTGTCACCATCCACACGGGTCATTGGGGTCATCCTTGAAACTAAGTACTCATTTACCTTTTCAAATCATTCCCACTATGAATGCTGGTTTAGAAATTATCCAGTACACTGAGAGTATAGTACAGTCAGTGCAAGCTGTCGAGTAAAATTTTTTCTCAATGGAAGTTGTAAGAATAAGAAATAAACCCTCGGACTGAAGTCGTACTCAGGGGACAGTATTTTCTGGTCCTACACTCTTTTGTTGGGTCTTCCAGATTTTATCTTAAAAACGCTTACTCCCGTAAATTGATTAAAAATTTTTTACTAATATTTTCAAACGGACCTTCCATTAAATGTATTTTATAAATTTCATACATATAATTATTCTAAACGCCAATAAATAAAGGAGCTGTACTGTGTGGGATCTTTCCGTATACAGAGCTCCAGTCCTAAAGTAAGGAACCGTTGTAAAAATCTAAAGTATTTGAGTTTTAAAAAACTAACTGAGTTGTTAAATTAATTGATGGCGTACTCGGGTTCAGAGGATTGTGTGGAACTTCAGTAGGACGTTTCTTATTTAAATTTCTGCGTATCAAATCCTTTTTAAAGAGGGAATTAATTGTATGAATGAAATGGTTTGATTATATTCGGGAACGTCACTTCCCTTGTAATGTCACCGGAATATAGTAGTTTTTACATCTTACATTATACCCCTATAACGACACAAGTCATACCGTCAATTCCCGTATAAAGTCACTTTTTTCTCCCGCCTATACTTTTAAGGTAATTTTGTAACGGCAGGGAATTATTAAAGTAACATTTCTAAATACTAGTAGAGAGTACTTAAAATTTTAATTTGTAGCTGTGATTCATTCTCTGTTTTGGGCTTGTGTATAATCAGCGTGTAATTTTCAGCTGTAGAAATGTACATTTTTGACTGCTCTTACTCAGCTTTGGTGGAATCTTTAAAATGACATTCCCTTACAACGATACAAATTGTTCCTGCCGTCGGAGTGTCTTTATAGGGAGAGTAGACAGTATTTTTTAAATTTTGGTTTGTGGTATTGTGTTGAAACTTGAAGCTATTAATAATACGGCGGTAGTATGTGCTAACGCAGGGAAGCTCATATTTTGTTGTTATGGTGGAACTGTATTTACTAGGTTCTGTTGGTTTCTATAATTAAATGAGGAATACATTCTAACCGTCAAGCATGGAGACACCAGGTATTTGTGAATGCTCCATCTGGTGCTAGTGTGGCTAGAGCTTGTAGGACAATTTTCAAGGGCTAATTTATTACATCCATGGGCTATGGGCTAACAGGATATTTATTTTGGGAACAATTCGTGTGCTGCGTAACAAAGCAGTCAGTCTATGCAGATTTTCTTCAACCCTATAAAACTTAAAGTTGGGATATTTTTCACAAATCAATATCCCGATTTAAGACCAAGCTCTGCTTGCAAGAATTTTTCTAGCTCTGCATAGACAATAGTCCAGTATACGGTTCTAATTATGGAGGTACATCTCGGTAGTCATCCCTTATATTTTATTATTATCGAGCTCTAACCGTCCGTTGGATCAAAGCTCCTTGCGCTATTTTTTACCCAGAACACAAAATATAGGGATTCATTAAGCCTATACGCGATAGGCCTTGATACGGGATTTATAGCCATTTACGGTAGGTTTTAAGTTTGTGCACTCGCCCAATTCTCAAGTAATTTATTGTCCCTGTGAAGCACAGGGTTTTTACTAGTCCTTCATTTATTGAACTCTAGATATCTGTATAGGTGTGAAACTCCTCGAGCTCCTCTTCCCTCCTCACGTACCAGAACGCATGGCCATATAAGCAATGAACTGAACTACAGTACAAGTCAATAAGACTGGACAATCCACTCCCACTTTGAACCTTTCTCTACTCTTCGTAGTAATAACTGTGCATATATGTACTCCACAGCACTGATTGTGATTCTGAGTGATTTTCTGGTATATTGGTCTGCTATGCTGTGTCTATACTACAGGCGACAGGCAGTGATATGCAAAAAGTCACTTTGATCATTATTATGTTGGTTGATATCGTATTACACAACATTATTTACGTTGCTTCAAAACTGACGAGATTCAATTTTTAATACGTGCATTTTTTTTCGAAAATCCCTTTATTTTATAATAAACTATACCAATGCAAAGGCCAATCTCGGGTATGTTTCTAAGGTCATTGGAAGTTGAAACAATTATTATTAAGTTGGTATTGAATGCAAAAAGAAATAAACTCAAACGCTTTATTGGTGCAAAAATCAGAACTAGTTCCACTGATGAAGCCACTACATAATATTTGTAGAAACCAATTTTATCAATACATTTGTTTACAGAAGACTCTCATAAATACAGTCAAATATACTAATGATGAAAGTTTTTACGCTATTTACCTTTATTTACCTGAGAAAAAAAAACCTTTTCATGACTTCTAGACTCAATCAGTGACATAACTACAAGTCAATTAGACGAGTAACGAGTCTATTCTCAAGTGTGGTTTCGTTCGACTCCTTGAATTTTAGGAAATACCATGTTGGTAGACCGCATAATGAACCTTAACATTGGAAGTAGATGGCGAGTACCGAGCACATATAATTACATACAATTATTTATGCATCACCTCATCACCTGTGACGATATTTTGAAAATCTTGTTAACATTGAAAAATATAACTTTCCCGCGTGACCCAAAGGCATTGTATACGTGATTTATAACTGTCTGGACTCTGGACTTCCAGATCGTATTGAACATTGGAGGAATTCTTTCTTTAGACGTATATTGGATTAACGAATAAACAAATAACGGATTTTATCAAGGTGTTACCTGGGACACAATTGATGGTACCTGTTACAGTAATTACAGATGTTCCGATAATTGGTAATGTACGCTACTTCCCTATTTATGACCCACATGGTGTGTGTCATATAACATGCCTTAAGTGCAGGGTGCTCAATAACCTTTGCGTTCCCTTAATCTAATCATGCTACACAATTGTAGGAAGTATCGTCTTGTATATAATTTTGTTGTGGCTGGAAAATAAATAAATCAAATTACCACAAAAGTTATATAGTAGCACGGAAACGAAAAAAAGTCAATCGATAAAAACCAATTTAATAGGGTAATTTTATGGCCTATCTCAGCATTCCAAACTTCGTTCAATTTTCGCAGATATGACCACAGAGCTTCTCCAATCCTCCAGTGCCATATTCCATGTCTTCCAACAACTGAATTATGGCATTGTGTATAAGTCACTTATTTTTGCGTCGTTGCTGGAAAATTTTTAATCAGAAGTTCCTCGCCGTGAAGTTCATCCCAAGTACTCAAGTGGAGTTAAAATCGAGAGAATTTCTAGATCATCACGAATTTAAAAAAAAAAATCAATTCTGCTGTCAAGCAGAAGCGTTTGGATTTTGTTTGCTTTCGTGCAAGGTTATTTGAGTCGGGTCAGCGACTTTATCGGAAGTGTTCATAAACGTGATAACATTTTGAATGGGATGAAATTCCGAAAGTAACCAACATCCCAGCTCTGGCCTATTGTGGTTTAGTCACCTGTATTAATTCCTTCAGGGAAAAGGACAAACAATCCCCTATGAGTTGGACTCCGTTTCTGATCCTGCGGAAAACGTCTCTTCTCTGGAATATCGCCAAGGCTCCATACCGTAATAGTTTGTACTTTTACAGAATGGTATCTAGTCGTTTTTATTTTTTTGAAAACTTCTTGCGTGCTTTTAACAACATATATAACAAGGATTCTGAATAAATATTGACGATAAAAATAATATCCGGCCAGCCCTAAATTACAACGTCACCAAGGGGCTCTTTTTGGTCGATAGTACCAAACAAACGCCAACAAATACCAGCAAACCATTTTTTTGCGGGCATTCAGACAGACTATAACATTAGGGGAGACTTCTCCCCTAACACGTCATTTTATGCTACTTCAAAGAAAATTCTTTGTAAGCCATTATTTTATGATATGTAGTTTATGCTGTACCTCCCACTTTTACTTGATATAAACAGGTGGTGCACCCAGCAATAGGTAAATTATTTTTTAAATGTTTTGTATTTAATAATACATTACTCACTGCTTCCCTGCAGGGACTTCCAGTAAGATACAGCTGGGAAAATCAAAAATGATCTTCCAGCGATATTTACAAAAATCCTACCCCTGCAGTAATTAGGTGAAAATTAATTGCAAGGTTGGTGAAAACTAGACGACTGAATGACTGCATAGCAAAGGTTCCAATGGCCTCTACCTCTAATCAGAGAAAAAATTCGATGGGTGATGAGCACTGGCTTTATTTACTTTCTACTGTCCAGCACTGTCACAATATGTGAATGGTCCCTGTTAATTTGTAATGGAGGAGGCCTTGATAGTCCTTTTCAGTGCGTAAGGGCTTGTTCCCTTCCTCACCAGGACGGAGAGTCTAATGTGAATTTATTAGTGTTCGATTAAAGTTTATCTTTTACCACATTTTTAATTACAATTTATCATGAAAAACCGGCTAATCGTGGCGACGTATTTCTCAAGGAGATGGGATACAAAAGTTATGACTCGCTATTCATAAACAGAAATTAAGAAATTCTGAATCGATGAAATTACAAAGTAAAGTGGGTGTAAGTAAGCTCAAAGATTTATTCGTCATCTTAAAATTGTTAATTCCTTATATATAAGATTTTGAGTGCTGATTTATGTTCATACAAAAATTTAAAAAAATATATACACACTTTATACTATGAACACATTCTTGCTATTACTTTTATTAGTATTGCAAAATTCGTTTTAAATTGTAATACAATAGCTTAAATTGCTAGTAATTTCCGTTCCGGGGATTTTTTAGTCATTGCATATCCCTTTTTCAGACAAGCCCCCTGCCCCCCTAGCTATTAATCCTACACA
>OX359250.1:15744188-15872692 GCA_947179485.1 Allacma fusca | reverse complement strand
TGTCACACAGGCCTCAAACTTCGATCCGATTGAATACTCTTGGCCTGTAGGCTTGTCCTGACCGTTTTTTAATAAAATCCACGTCGTGCGTGATTTCGGCGGAACGAAGCTCGTAGAGTTAAGTATACTTTCAAATACAATACTTTCAAATAATTACCACACACCTCTCTCTGATGTAAACACAAACTAAAGTAGACACGATTGAATTTTACTAACAGTTTACGATGTTTTTATTTAAATTTCAATGAATTACAAACTGGTGGTTTAGAAGTTTTGCACGTCTCATGATGCTAGTTAAGTACGAGGGGGAGTTAAAATTATTTTACAAACTAATTAAATAACAACTAATATTTATTATTACCTTGTTGGTTAACGCTCTTTGATTCTGAGGTTATAATTAACACCTGGATGAAACAGAGAGAAATGAAGACAGAATAGGGATTACGAAAAACGTGCATTAAATATTTTTGATATACTACAACTTCTTAAAACAGGGGGAAACGTATCAGTACGAAATGATTTGGTTAACGTGGAATTTTTGTTTTTTAAATGCAAGTTCTAAAGTTTGACAATTTATTCAACTTGATGCCAGTCGTGTGTAACGTAGTCAGCTCATGGGATTTTCTACCAAAGGGAAGTTTTTTTGTCATTATATGTACTGTTATTACGTATCATACTTGGAATAATTCACAATACCTCGGTAATATATGAGGTGTCATAAAATAACGCAAAATGAAATAAAATATAAACTCGTTCGAATTTTATGATTCATTTTTGGTATATTCATTGATTATAGCCAATTGTTTGTACACATATGTTTGTCATTATTGAGTTAGAGGTAGGGCGCCGAACGGGTTCGGGCTGTAAATAAATAATGGGACCCGGCTAAGATCGGGCTTGAGCCTTAAACTATTTTTCTCAATGGGTTTCTACTTCACTATGGGTTACTATTTTCAGTACTTTTAAACGGGCAGGATAATGATGAAAAGTAATTCTGTACCTTAACTACTGTGTATCACAAATTTATGACATGCATTCTGCGCAGGTGTCTGAACTTTCAAACATAGATCTAGCGGAGGAACACTGCACATAGACATTCATTCACCCTAACATATTTTCGTGCTTATTATAGCATTTCGTTTTCAGGATTTTACAGCAAAGAAAACTGTGTGTACTAGTACCTTTTTTGCAGCTTTTTATTACCGTACTTGCGCAGTTTTTCTCCCGTTAAATGCACGCCCTGAAAGTTGCACGTTTGTAATTTCCTTAATTGAATACATATGTAGTTATAAAATTTGACAGGGTTGAAAACGTTATTAACGAAAATATGACCGAATGGTTTTTGATAGGAAACCGCAAACCGAAAACACATAATTCGTTTACTAGAAATGCATTTTTACTATCTGAAACGAAAATGGGAAAAATTGTATTCTCGGTTTTTGTAACGTTAGTGTATACCCTACCGGTTAACAAATTGGCTTTTTAAGCGCATTGAGCTCGCAAACTCATTTTGTATTAGTATTATAGTTGATTACAATTTGGCCAATGAGTATTACAGAAACCAGTGATGGGTAACCGAAAATTTGGGTTTACGTTAAGTACTCAAAAGTTAATGACAGTCTAAATTCGGTTTTCGTTTTCGTTATTGGTTTTTTAGGAATTCGGTTATGGTTATAAACGGTTAGCAGTTGGATTCAATAGCGTTAATCGGTTAATAACGGTTTTTATAAACAACAGTGAATACAACAATGACAAGTATTTTTCTGGATTTAAAGTAATATAAAACTTCTCTAACAAGTAACCTTCGCTCCATGCCCACTCGGGTTCGGAATGAAATTTTGTGGGAGCTTAGGTACCTGACCCAAGGGCCCAGCGAAACCAAAAGTTTGTGCAGCCTCACCCTGGTTTACGCGGGAAATCGCGAAAATGTTTTAAAATCTAATTCGTGAGCAAAGAAGCCAAAGAAATAATTGTGACCAACATTGACCAATATGAGGCCAAAAACCTAATTGTGTCCAACATTGACCAATACGAGGCCAAAAACCTAATTGTGACCAATATTGACCAATATGAGGCCAAAAACCTAATTGTGTCCAACATTGACCAATATGAGGCCAAAAACCTAATTGTGACCAATATTGACCAATCTAAGGTCAAGAAGGTAGCTAGAACCGCGTATGATGAATGCATGCCATAAATGTGTCGTTCTTTTAACAGAGCATCGACTTTCGAAAATGAAAATTTCTTATGGGATTTAACATTGTAAAATTCATGTTGGACATGCTCACGAACTAGATTTTAAAACTTCTGCCTAAAATTTCTTCTCGAACTTGGGCCGGGTACCTAAGCTCCCACAAAATTTCATTCCGATCCCGAGTGGGCATGGGGCGAGGGTTACTTGTAAGCTTGCTTAATGGTTATACATACTTAGCACTAGTATTGCTTTTATTAATTCCCGAAATGTCTTTGTAACGTTTGTTTTCAGCAAACAATAATGACTTAATGCAAATAGTTTCAGAATAAATACATTGTCGGTAACCAGTAAAAATGGTATACATCCATTTTCAACCAAACGCAAAATGGCAACTTGTTCCAAAATCAAAATGAAGTAATTATTGTTGTTTAAAACTTGTGACTAAAAATTAATCGCCCGGAATTTTTAAAAAGTAAAATTAAATCTAACATGGAAATATGGAACAGTTTCTATATGTTTGCAAATGTATACTTATGTATCATTATCAGAAATACAATTAGATCATTTATTAAAGATTTTCAATAACGGATAATAACGTTATTGTGATTCGGTTTATGTTATTTGCTGTCCAGGGGTTTCGGTTTTCGTTAAGTTTTTGTTAGTCAAGGGGAATATGTTAAACGTTATTTATAATTAACAGTTACTAGGATTTTATCGATAATAACGTTATTCATTAACGTTAACCAATAACGTTACCCATCACTGACAGAAACCTGCATTCAGATTATTTTTAGTAACATATATGCATACATTTCGTAATGGTTGTAGCAAGATTATGAGTTTAACACTTAATTATTATTTGAGGTTTCTCCGCCTTGGTATTTGTACTCTGTGAAATACGAAAATGATTGAAAGAAGGCGTGCTAAACGTCGTTTTGCATCTCCGATACTTTAAGATTTTGAATGGGATTTATATGAATTTTTTTCGTAAGTTCAGGGGTGGATTTACGGGATGGTCCACCCTGGCCTGGCCAGGGTAAAAAATATAGGGCCAGGGTAAAAGAAATTAACCAAGGCCCTCGGATTGCATACGGAAAAGCCCATAAACCTACTTTGAGACTTGGGGTCAGGGTAAAAATTATTTTATTAATCCGCCCCTGCGTAAGATCTTATGAAATTGAAATTCTGAATTGGATTCCATGAATTTTTGTATTTTGCTACATTATTTAGTTAAAAAATTGTGACAAAAAAATGTCGTTATTAACTTTTTTAGTTACAACGGAATTTATTGGAGTGAAAACTGTTTTAGCCAAAAAACCGTAATCACAAGCCCAAAAACGAAAACGGAAAAATTATGAAAAACACGTATGACTAATGACTAGCAAAGATCGGGGTTTCCCCCACTCCCCGTTATGTGTGGCATATATGGCATAACAGCTTAACTAATTGGGGTAATCATGTATCACATTACTGGTTTTGAACGCCGTCCATTGTCCCATGCTTGGTAGGAAGTAAATTTATTAAAATCTAACAACTATTTTAAATTAGATTAACAAATAATTAATGTTATTTCACAAAACATCGTACGTTTACCTCACACAATCAACTGTGTACGCAAAATATTTGAGCCGGTGAGTGGAATAAATTTTACTAGAAAGTGTGTTTTAATATTTTCTATCAAGATCGTATATTAAGGTTAAAGGGGCATTCAAATTTTATGGTATATTTTAAATACGCCATGGAACAGGCTGTGAACTCAAATGCATTCAAAAGCTTTATAGTGATGCGTTATAACAAGATATGCATGCCTTTAGAATACAACTTTATAACGACACCTCGATTGCAAAAATTTGTGTCATTTGGGTGTCGTCTTGGGGAGAGTACATGAGGAATGAGTTTGTTTCCACGGGTCTATCGAACTTGTTACCGATTTTTTTCAACTTTACTGGGGTTCCTATACCTGGCGAAATATTATCTTCAATCATTACACCGGGTTCCACAACCTGATACGATATTTATCCCCAACTTTATATGTCGGGTAATACGTATTAACTGCGATAATCAGCGAGTTGTAAGGGCTAAGGTCATATCGACCTTTAATGAATCTATTTATCTATCTATAATTATGTTGGGTCCCTGTATTTGGCAACAGGTTTCTGTGAAACTTGTTTTCCTGGTTCCCAAAACTGAGAACACATTTTTCTTATATATTCATAAACGCCTGTCTTATTTGATTTTTACATGCCTCCCCAACCTGTAGTCTTTACTTACTCAAAGTCGAAATTTTTAGGAAAAGGTCAAATTTGAGGAGTCTTAAGTTATTTTCCCTATTTTTTCCAAATATTTGTTGTAACTCGGGTTTTTATTAGTTTTTACAGGTTTTATGACACTTCTCATTTTAAGGAAATTTTATTGGCTTTCTGGGGAGTTATAACAGTATCTACGTTGAGAATTGTGGGCACGACCATACAGACAAAGACTGAAGGCAAGGTTGAGGAAATCCATCTTTAGCAAAAAGAATTTTTACGGCTAGGGAGAGAAAGATGATTTCATACACCCAGTAGCAGCAAAATATTTCAGAGGAAGATTCCGTGATCCGAACCGTCCTGCCCATGCAAATGATTGAACGAGTAAAGTGAAATAAATCTTGATAGAAAAGCCAACAAATTGTTGGAAAATAGGAATATTGAATTTTTTGTTGTTGATATTTTTAAGTTAATAGGACAATAGCTTCGAGGCTCAAATGGTTCATGATGCATATATAGGGCAGACTAAACTCCCTTGTTTGCAATTACCCGATGTAACGACACCCATTATAACGAGAATACCTTCAAATTACTACCTGAAGTCGTCTAATTGACGCGCAGTAAAAATTAATTTGTTCGTCGAAATCCTAAAATTTTCATTTCTTATGGGAATTAATATGCAAAATTTCAGCTGAGATAGATAGCTTACAATTCAGGTTGGAATATTAAATTTGGCGATCTCTAGCCGCTGAACCTAGTCGAACTGACGTGAACTTTAATGTGGGTTTGGACAAAGGACCGAGTACTAGCAGTTGCTCTCACAAAATTTCATTCCTATATTAATTTTACATACATCGAGGTTTCCTTGTTAGCAATGTTAGCATTTGGAAGTTGAACTTTGCAAATCATTCTTGACAATGGAAACCACGCAGTATATTTTCGGATGGAAATGAAATTCATGTGTTGAAATGCCTTATTGTAAGCTTGTACACACGGTGCTAATTTTAGCGACATAAATGAAAATCAAGTTTAAGATTTTTTTTTTTTTTTTACATTTTATTTATATTCACGGCAGTTTGTAGATGGGATGGGCTCCAGTGGTAATGCATAAAAATCAATGATGGGTTCATAAACTTTGAAACTCAACTAGTAGCTTGAGAGCAGCGCAAAAGCACAAGAAGACCATGAGTATTTCATGTTAAGTTCGCGTTCGGGACATGGTCATAGTCAGTGCTCTCAATTTTACTCACTACTCGAATTTTTCATAAAGTGAGTAAGTGAGTATTGTACTTACTCGTACTCACTTCCGCGAGTATGAGTAAGTAATGAGTAAGTAATTTAAAGAAGGCATAATCTTCAAGTAAGTAATGAGTAAGTACGAATACTCAATCCTTAATTTTAAGTGAGTAATAAGTAAGTATGGCGAACTTCAAAGCTTCAAAAGTAAGTATTGAGTAAGTAAACACTTCTGTACTTGAGTAGCCACCATAGAAAAAATGTTCTCCGACAATATCAATGACATATATGACTTCTGGAGGCAAATACCACAAGCAAACAATGCATTTATATAACATGCGTCAATGCAACTCGTTGAACTTGAATCGTTGATTACACTATCAAAGATTTGAGTGATGGAAATTCTAGCATAAAGTATATAAAGATCCTACTTTAATAATTGTATTCAACCTAAACATGAACAGTGAAGTAACTAATTCCCGGTCTGCAGAAGATGACAGTGATATTACGGTGGAAGAAATATATAGGGAGGAAAGTGTTTCAGCTGAAGATGTTTCGAGTAAAAACCCAGTCGTTAATTTGCAAGAAAAACCCTCATTTCTTCCTGTAGCGCCTGTATTCACAAGCAAACGTAAATCAGGTCACATTAAAAATACCTCAGTAGTTCCAAAACCTGTTCCACCAAGTGTTACGAATGTTCACCAACTTGAGTTGCCTACGTTTTCGGATCCCACCCAACACAAAAAGAGAAAATGTGAAACCGGTGAGGCGCTTATTTAATGTAAATGTCTACAGTTGCCCGTAAAATATTTAAAAATGAACTATTCTACATTAAAATCATTCATTCCATTTCTGGAAGAATAAATGCACAATGTGTTTTGATTCGAAAATGAGTAAGTATTACTTGAGTACAATGCAGACAAGAGTAAGTAAAGAGTAAGTAATATCAGGTCATATTTTCGAAAAAGTAAGTAATGAGTAAGTATCACGCTCCGACCGAAATTTTGAGTGAGTACTGAGTAAGTAAGATAGTTACCATGAAGCCCGTGAGTAAGTAAAAAGTAAGTACGGGGTATCATGAGAGACAAAATTATGAGTAAAGAGTAAGTAATGTGTCTAACTGAGAGCACTGGTCATAGTTCCACGGTATGGCAAAAAAAGGTGATACCACTGCTCTTTTTTAATTTTGATACCTTTGATACCTTACGAGGGGACAGGTTAAAAACTGGTGGGAGGAAAGCACGACGGAACTGGTATGATACCAAGGTATCACAAATTATTGATGCTTGTCCGCCCTTCAGTTTTATGACTAGTATCAAAATTTGATACATGACCGCACTTAAAATGTAGAGCTTAAAAAATCGAAGTACTGCTTCCCTTCTGGTTTTTGTTGCATTATTTAGCAGTGGCTGTAAAGGTAAAAAAAGGAAAAAATTGTCCATTCCATTCAGTAGGCTCCAAATATAAGTGCTATGTTCGAATGTTCGGCACGATTATTTTTATGGTGAAGAGGTACGGTCCCAAAACTATATTTACTAAAGGTCTTGAACCTCGGCTTGCGCCCTCGGCAAATACTGACAAGGGGCGACCGCTCGTTTTTCTGGATTCAAGTCGGTGGACCGTGTTGAGAGTTCAGAGCAGGTCGGCCCGACCCGGACTATACGCTAAGTTTGTAAACAGGTATCAAATTCTGCTGATTGTTATAGCACAAATGAGACTTTTTTACCTGGTATCATTTTTTGATACCACATCCCAAACCTCGACCCCTTAAAGCCATTTGCTGACCATTGATACCGCGGTATCAAAAGTATCAAAATTAAAAAAGAGCGGTGGTATCACCTTTTGTTGCGATACCGTGGAACTATGGACATGGTCAAGTAAATTATTTAAACTTCATGAGTTGTTCGGGTGATGTTCTGGTATTTAATGGCTTGCACATGACTTCGTACGTCAAGCCTAGTTTGCGTTTAAGTAAAAATATTTTACTTACCACAATACTTGGTAATGTTCATGTTAAGATGCGAAATTACTTGTCCACGAACTTGATATTTGCGTATACAAGTTCAACGAAATATCGGAAAATTTTCATCTAATGTTTAATGTTTTAACCCTTTCAGTTCTACCTAAATCATATGCTTCTACAGTACACTTATTCGTATACTTGGATAGAGCTTGCTATTGCTCACGCTCGTCACAATCTATGATACAAATTCAAAGAAGGACCCCCTGAAGTAAAGCCTCACCCTTTTATCGAAATCCAAAATTTGCACAAATTTGCTGGACAAGCTAGGTTTTCCCAGTATGCCCAGTTTTTGACGCAACTATGCTATTACCAAAGGCGTGGGAATGGTATTCAGATAAAAAACAAGATATTTTTATTCAATAATACGTTTCGATTTACAGCTTGACAGATACTACTTCCCAGCAATAATAATTATTACGTTATTTTCATTACATTATTCATTTTATAATTACTAGTCTACGGCTCAATAACTAAATCAATACAAACTGACCATCGTTTCGCAATGATTTGGGACGGGAGAAGGGTTGCCCCTTTCAGGAAGAGTACGAAGAGTCACCGTAGCGTAGGTCGATTATGTAAAGTGCTACAATTGCTTAAAATTTTTTTACAGAATATTAAAAATATGTAAGAATAAATTTTTATTCATTGTTTAGAATTTTGAAGTACTTCATTATACTGATTAAAGACACGATTGAAATATGTTGTGTTGAATTACAGTAAGCCATAATGTCTGTAATTATTCCCTTAAATGAATTTTACCAACACCTTCTACCCATACTGTCCGTCCCAAACGGTGTAAAAAATATTTTTAAAAAATTACTAAACCCATTTCAACCGAAATGGAACTACTGCGAACTATAACTTACTAGTAGATTAACTGTAAAACGTTTCAGTGAAATCCATCTAGTAGAGTAGGAGAAATTGTGCACATGTACGGACGAGTACAAGTACTTAAAAGTCGCTGAGCTGCCTTAACAAACTTGTGAAAAACAGTTTTAAACACATCGTGTGGTTTGTCTGTGAGCTTTGACATCACATTTACGAGGAAATGTTTCACCGCAGAGGTCACAAGAAAAGGGTTTCCCGTTCATGTGGAATCTTGAATTATGCTGTGTCAGGGCAGTGCGTTGTGTGAATCTTTTCTGACAAAGTTTGCATTCAAATGGTTTCTCACCCGTATGCACTCGGATGTGTTCCGTGAGATGACCTTTATGGTAGAATCGTTTGTCGCACATATTGCAAGCAAAAGCACGATCACCAGTGTGAGTCAACAAATGTTTCTTGTACGTTGAGTTTGTTGGGAATGTTAACAGACAAGTGTGACATTTAAAATCCAAGACAACGTCATGCCTCTCCAAGTGTTTTTTCAAACTGGACTCAACCGGAAAACTTCGATCACAAATATCACAAACGAATCTATCTTCGTTTGTGTGGATCTTGTTATGAAGGCGCATGCTACTCGCTTGACGAAACTGTTTACGACAAATTTTGCAAGAAAATGGTCGATCACCTGTGTGGACCCGTAGATGTTTAACAAGATTGGATTTTTCAAAAAATAACTTGTCGCATAAGACACAAGCGAAACGTTTCTCATTCCCATGGATGCATTTGATATGTCTAGTGAGACTAACTTTGAATCGGAAACGCTTTCCACAAATGCCGCAAACATGAGGTTTAGGTGGGTTGTAAGTGTGCATTTTTTCCTCTCCTTCCTGATCTGCTTCCTTTGGAAATGTGTTGGGAAAACCATCAAATTTGAATTCGTTACTGCAACCGTCCGACCATTCTCCTATGTTTTTTTCATGATCCTTGATATGATCAATAAAATTCCGAATGCCCATAAATTCCGCCGTGCAAACAACGCACACAAACATATGTTTCTCGTTGACAGGGGCCTTGGCAAGTGGGAAATTAGTGTCTTCATCTGAAGTAGAATTGAGTTCCTGTTTACACTTTTCTCCGTACAAAGATCTTGCACTATCATTTTTGGATGAGGTGCAGCCATACTTTTGATGACTGCGCAGCTTAGCTGAACTTAAAAAATCACGCCCGCATTGTTTACAAATAATGAGCGGATCTCCTTTCACTTCTTGTAATTCTTCCGATTTTGCGGCTTCAAGTTCCTGGGTCCGTTTTAAGAGTGCCTCAGGAGGGCAGGATAGAATGAAGGTAACTCCACAATCCAAAAATGACTCGGTCATTGTGAAAGCCTGCAGAATAATAGAAAAATAGAATATTACATAATTACAAACAAAATACATTGTTCATTTAGAAATTGATGAGTTGCTGTAAATATTGCTTTAATTTATGAGGCTCAGATTATTCCTGTGTAGTTCAAGAGTTCCTTCCGCTTCACTGGTTTACTTCTCTTTGTACCCCTTTCTGGAGCAAGTTTCCTTATTACTAGCCCCTCACGGAATTTTATAAAAATTAGTGGAGAGGCACTATTTGAATAGTACATTATGAATCCGAAAGAGAGATAAGTGTAATTCACTGCACGGATCGGCACTATGAACTTATCGTTTATTTCCTCGTGTAATTTCAAAATATCCCAAAATCCATATTTAAAAAATTTTTAATCTTACCAAACTCAGGAAAATTTAAAACTGGGGAATAGGTGTACTTACTAGATATTTTTAGATTTTTGCAAAACTTGGTGTACTGATTCAGAATCTGAAATTATTTTGACCCCGTGAATTATTAGTTCCGGAGATATGAGAGGGCAAAGGTGACATGTACTGGACAAATCCTACTGCAAGAATGAGAAACGAGATATGTGAACGTAATGTGAATAGCTTTCAACTCCGCGGCAGTCTGGACGCAAGATTTAGACACACATGCTCTGTAGCTCTGTAGCTCTGCATCTGTACTGCTCGTTGCATGAGAAACCACTAACTAAGCGGCATACGTACCTACGGTTGAATCCTCAGCACTCAATACCAAGCCACGCCAATGAAGCACTACATACACAACTGAAGGTAAGCCTACGGTCAATGAGTGCCTATGAACGTTTCTGCCTCTCGTCTCTGCTACAATGAGAATGTTTACTAATTGTAGGTTTTAGGTACCATAACATAACGTATGACAAACACAGCACAGGTACTTACACTGTTTACTTCTATTAACTATCTGGACCTATACACGTGTCCTCAACTATTATTACAGAATTTAAAAATACTTGTAACGTTATACCGGTGTTTTTTGTTCAATCCGTGTATGAACGTATGAATAAACGTATTTTTATGTTCGTTAGATAATGCTCACTGGTTTGCACGAAAACGTTTTTAGGGGGAAAGGAGAAAGGTTTGTCCAATCTGTACGTGCTATAATTTTATTCGCGTTTAGTTTGTTCTTTTGTTGAGTTTTTGTTTCTTGAATAAAGCAAAACTGCAACAACTAATTGAAGCACCAGAGCATAATTTTATCAAGACAGGCTTCACTTATCAAATGTTTGAGTTTGATTGTGAGGGATTACAAGAGGGAAGCTGAATGATGTGTGGAGAGATCTGTCTGTAATGAATTATGTACCTTTTAGACAAAACCAGTCCTCCTCGTTGTATTGACATCTCTCAGGGTAAGTAAGCTCAAATTGACCTGAAAATCCTAGGGACGGATAATTCGTATTTGCAGTGGTATTAAACATTACAAAATTCCTACAAAAAAATCATCTGTGACCAACACTAATGGTAAGTGCTAAGTCACTAAGGGGCAAAGCGACACTGCGTGATGTAACAGTGTAAGCTGGAAACTATGAGATTGCGAATATTGAATTTAGCAAGTATGCAGAAGTATATCTAACATTATTTAACTTTTACATGTAATTTGTTCACACTGAAGTCCCAATGACGGGCTTCAGTTCATTTTTGAATCCTGAGTCAGGCATTCTCGCTCTTCATTTACAGCTAGTGAATGATGAGTCATTCACAATAAAGTTTGGGATTCTATTCACAGAATATAGATCCGTTGAATCTTAATAAAGTATTTACTCAAAAATTATTTAACATAATAGCCTATAACTTTGCAATTTTACCTAACAATATGTCCCCACACAATTACATTTTTACAAACCCTGTTGGTTTTGGTGAAGCTCGGTTTATTCGTTTAACCTCAGGAAATAAAAATAGAAAAAATCACATTTAAATACAGGTTAATTCATGCGGCCCCGAACTAGGTGCTGTCCGAGGTACAAAGGTCGCACAAAAACATTTTATGGATGTGTGACAATATCGACTGGAAGGAATTGCTGACTTATTGTAAGTCACAGATTATTTTAATTTAATAGCGCAGCTGCATTCGATAACCTCTTAAACATAACTAAGTGTGATTCATTTAACATGAAATTGTAAACCAGATTTGAGAGATATGTAAGTTTTAATATCGATTTTTGAGGTTTTATACATGGATTACAAAGGAATTACAAACTGGGCAATGAACGTGGTTATGAAAGTTTTCTTGTCGGATGATACCCCTGAACTTATATGTAGAATAGGGGTGAGTATAACGAGACAACGAGACGAGAATCTCGTTTATCTCGCTCTTTATTCATCAACGAGACAGTACGAGACATCTCGCTTTATTTAACGAGAATATCGTTTGAAATTAAATCTTGTTGAAGCCCATAGCAAACTGAAAAATGGGGTGTTTTGTTATACCATTTTGTCAATTAAGACATTTTGCAGTTCTTGGTGCTAGCTTTTATTGCGGTAGGTCTTCATTAATTTTTTTCAAGGCTATTATGTTTTCAAATTGTATGGTCCAAACCCAATAATAAATATTTTGTGCCTTGGGATTGTTCCGATTTGTGAAATTAATTAAATTTGTATGTTATTTCACCAGAATTTGTGCAGGCTACAATTAAATTGCATATATTTCGACACAAAAACCATGTTTTTGCCCTGTCTCGTTTATATCGTGCGTTGCTTACTCTCGCTACTCTCGTTCTCAAAATATCTCGTTCTCGTATTTTTTCGAGAAACGAGAACGAGATAAACGAGAATTTTAAAACCAACGAGATACTCACCCCTAATGTAGAACATGAATTTTACGTTTTGGGAAATGACGTATCTCTAAAGAGCCGTCACTTTCGTGCTATAAGTTACCTTCCGCCAGTGCTGGGCCTTGTTCTTTATCGAAAGTAGAAGTAGAGGATAAAAAAGGGAAGATGGACGAGCATGAGTGGAAAATCAAACCAAAACATATGCAGTATATGTAAGCGAGAAAAGGAGTCATGGTATCATATTTTCATGGAATGTACTGAACTACAATATGCTAGAGACAAAGTCGCCCTAATTAATGGCGGAAACCCAAACTTGTATTTTAAGAACTATACTGAAATATTGGCTAGCAATGATGAAGGTGTCTTGAATAAAATTATATATTTTATAATAGAATTAAGTAAAATTAAGAAAATTTGCAATTAAGGAAGGCGGAACTTGTCCGCCAGATGTTACTTTAAGTTTACTTGTCTTGTTTTGTGTATGAGTATGCTCGGAAACACAATAAAAATACATACATACATGAGTGGAAAATTAATAAAGTAGAAGAGAGACTGCCGAGAATTTGGTACGAATCCTTATTATTAAAGGGCACTTTCTGTCCATTTATTTAAAGTTCCGCGCGTTCATAGTTCAATGGCCTCACACAACGCCCACAGGGTGGCATGCCAAGCACTCCTTATTATTAACGAGCACTACCTGCCCGTTTATTTAAAGCGCTACTCTTAATACAAGCGCGCACGATTTAGGCATACAACAAGTCTCTACGTCAGGGCTTGATTCGTGAGCCATTTGGCTTTTTATTTCTACAATCACACTACCACCTCTTCAAGTAATTGTCCCTGTGAAGCACAGCAGCACAGGGCTTTTACTAGTAGAACTAGAATTCGCTAGAATAAGGTAGCGTTAACAGTAGAGCGCTAATAGTCATATGCTCCATCATAAAGTAGAAGCAGTAGTAGAGGAACATGTCTGTTCATTCGCATCATAATAATTTTGAGCAACCAAAAGCTTACAATTAGTCTATAAACGCAAGAAATATCTTATGACTATGAATTAATGGTAGTTATGAATGTAATAATTATTAAAGCGAAGCGCTTTTGTAAAATTGCTCGTTTTTGATTTTGTCCTTCTAAAGGCTCCAGCACGGGACGAGATACAACGACCGGACCAGCGGCAAACGACCTGTTGGGTCCTGGACTTGGGCATAGCCTTTACTTTTTCAATTTTCGAAATTTCATGAAATTTTGAAAATTCCCCGAATTTACGTGAAAATCTGATTTAACCTAGGGCTTCTACTGGGGACAACATTTTTGTCCCGGTGGTAATTCTGCCCCGTCCCGAAATTCTCGGGACAAAAAAATCGTCCCGATTCTGTCCCGAAATTACATAGGGACAAAAATTTTGTCCCGAAACTGTCCCGATCCCGGTCCCGTCCCGAAAACCTCGGGACGGGACGTCCCGGTTATACTCCCAATCTTATGAAATGCTCCAAATTCCTTTATTTCTACAAGAATACCTCAAATATTTATATATAGAATAACAAATTTTAAACGGAACGATTCCCATACATATTCATTTTTACACCACTAGTATACAGTACAGGTATATATTTGTGTCTCGATCTAATGTTCCGTCCCGTCCCGAAATCTTCGGGACAAAAAAAATCGTCCCGATTCAGTCCCGAAATAACATGGGGACAAAAAATTTGTCCCGAAACTGTCCCGATCCCGTCCCAAAAACCTCGGGACGTCCCGTCCCGAACAGAAGCCCTAATTTAACCGCACAAACGAATTTGTTGATGACTAAAGTCGTGGAAAATACATTTCCCACCTTTCATGAGATTTCGAAAATATTCAAAATAAAAATCTGATTTAACCACACAAACGAATTCCTTGATCACTATAATCGTGGAGAATACCTTCCCAGCCACAAAATTCGAATTTTGATCAAATTTCGAAAAAAAATCACGAAATTTTGAAAACACTTCGAATAGACGTGAAAACCTGATTTAAACACGGGAACATACTCGTTGATCACTAAGGCCGTAAAAATAGCTTCCCCGACTCGAAATTTCATCAAATTTTGCAAAAACTCCCAATTTATGTAGAAACCAGATTTAACCACAGACATGAATTCCTTGATTTCCAAGGACGTGGAAAATACGTTCCCCGCCACGGCATTAGTGTATTGGCAACATAATGAACAAATAACACGGTCGACGCAGTGAAATTTCAAACTTTGAAGTTACAATTTCGTTTTCACCACGGAAATGATTTCGATGATGACAAGGTATAAAATATCTTCCACACAAAGACGAGGAAATAAGACTCATGTTGAGAGCTGGGGATATATTTCCCACTCAGAAATTGCACGTTCGATGACATTTCCAGAAAACACAAAATAAACGGTTATGATATCTGCTTTACTCTAAACATACATTTCGTGTAACTACCCAACTAGCCAAAATAACAACAACTTCCAATCGAGCTCACACTAGCGAGGCAGTACCGCTTCGCTTCTGTTGCAATTGATTCATCGATTGCAGTTTTGGATTTTTATTACTAGGACGCGTTTCTACATTCTGCTGAAATTACATACATCAGTAATGTGTAGTTCATATATTGATATTTGGTTCGAGGGATTTTAATATTTTAATGTATTTTTAGCGAAGCATGAACGAGTAAAAATTAGTAATCTGACAATTTGGCACACTCGAAATTTGATTTGCATTCATACTTCAGGTTGGCATATTTTTCAAAATCTGAATATTCCAAGTGGTTCAAAACTCTATACAGAGGTCAAGGAAGTCAGAGAATGTTATTTGTGATTGTTGGAACTGATATCTGGATAGTTTAAATAATGTGATTTTCAATAAGGATTTTCATCATGTTTTACTCCCCCAACTTTTTATACCGAGTCAAAATGGTTATCTTTCCCATCGTTTCTAACTTAAACGATTGGAAGTTGGAATCAATATTGTTATCCTCCGAATATTTTTCTTGTTATTTCATTCAAAAAGAATTACTTCATGCGAAATTGGAAATTTTAAGAATTTTTTCTTACCTTAAAGGTGGATGAATCCCTCTTTCGAAAAACTTAAATATTTGGAGTTGTAAAAGCTATTGCTGCCAGTCTATTCAGTGAGTAGAAGAAGAGTCCCACACCAACTGAACCCGGGGTCATATAGTGTGGGATCGAGTGTCTACGAACGCTAAACCTGAACCCACTGGTTCCGCACCCAATTTTACAATATCGAAGCCGTTTCCAAACACGATCCCACTCCCAGCGTTCGGGTTCAAAACCTTCTGTTCATGAACCCTTTCCCAAAATGTTGGATTCATAAAAATGTTGAATCGTACCCTATCCCGAACCCAAACATCCGGGTGGAACCTGAACTCATGATAAGCACTACCCGTCCTTTATTAATATTTTGCTCAAAATAAAATTGTTCCATTTAAGGGGGCAACTACGATAACTGTCCCAAAGTTGAACTTTCCGAACTACGATATGCCAATGTGACTGTGAAGGCCCCTTCGGGGCCATCATAGTCACGGCACCCCTTTCCAGCCTAAACTAACCTAACCCTCACTGTCCTCAACGACTACCACACAGAATCCACACCTGGGGGTACGATATGGTTGAGAAGGAGTAGAAATAGCAAAATAATTGAGTCCGTATTGCAGTTATAAGTTGTTGTGGGAATGTTTATTGAAATAAATGTAATTAGAAATGCAAATAAGAGTTTCAGCCATTAACTTGGCACTACGTGCCAAGTACGCCGAATTGCTCATTCGGAACTTGGGACAATTATCGTAATTCGGAACTTGACACAGTTATTGTAATTCGGGGACAGTTATCGTAAACCGGATCTTTCGAGTTTTGGGACAGTTATCGTAGTATAACCGGAATTTATAACCTTGAACCCGAGCACATGTCTAACCTTGAACCTGAGCACATCTTCAGGCGTCCTTATCGTAGTTCGGGGCCACTTATCGTAGTTCGGGGACACATATCGTAGTTCGGAAAGTTGGGACACTTATCGTAGTTCGGGGACACATATCGTAGTTCGGAAAGTTCAACTTTGGGACACTTATCGTAGTACAACCCATTTAAGACCCTAGCGTTCATATTCCCTTCTCCGCAGACAATAGAACGCAAACACTATAATCGGCATTCAAAATGAAACAATGAGTCAATAATCAGATAGGGCTGTCCACTACTACTTTTTCCACATTGGCACCATTTGCCAGGCTTTATCTAAACTCTGAAGTTTTAATTTCTGTAACTATGTGCTGCACTAATGTTGGGAAAATGGGTCTCTTCGGGGGGACTTCAAAAACCTGGGATACTGAATGGGACGGATAGAGACTGATAAATAAAGAAATTTACGAGACCAAGACAGCTTGAACTTTCTTGAACGACTATATCAGAAAAAGCAACATTAACGATGCCATACAGATGATATGCACGGCAAATGGAAACAGTTTTACCGTGCAATCAAACATTGGTATTCATGTTAGTATTTAATGCTCCCAATACAAGTAAGACTGGAGCAAAGAAAACATTTTCTTGTATTACAGTAAAACCTGTATATAGTGGTTTCTCTAGGGAACCTAATATTTGACCACTATGTACAGTGACCACTATACTCAGTATAGTGGTCATGAACCACTATATAGGGTGCATATATTTAATGAATATTTTAACGTGTTTAAGAAGACATAATTGAAACTGTCGCATTTTTTTACATATCACTAATTTTTGACCTTTTAAAATTTTTAAACTTGTGTTCAGCAAGATATTCTGTATAACGATAATTATTCTATATAGTAATTCTAAATATTGTTGTTGAATACTACGTGAAATAGCTACCAACTATCGTAAATTTTTTTTATTATTGACGTCGGCAGATTCTCCGCAAATATAATTTAGACAAATATAATGTTTCTTCTTTCAACATTCAATCCAACCACTGCTTGCTGGCAATCCTGCCTACCACTTTCACTTTGAGATTTTCCAATAATTCTAATATTCCCCATTTTTTCGAAATGGAAGTCAACGTCTTTTTAAACTGTGCGTGGTGGCACAGGAATATATAGTACCTTATTTAAGAAACCGTAATCTAGAATAATCTTAGAAATCTATAGAAATTATGAGCGACGAATTCGTGTGCACATGGTTTTTAATGCTGACCACTGTATTCAGTGTTCGAAGCATGCATTTCGTAATGAATGGACATAAGCCCGGGTCCATTATTGACAGGGGACCACTATAGAGAAAACCACTGTATACAGGGTTAACGTAATGTTAAAACATAGGGCGCGTGACGGGGACACATGATACTGGCCACTGTGAACAGGAGACCACTGTATAGGTGGTCACTATATACAGATTTTACTGTATAAGAAGCAAGGCTGGTCATTCGAATCGGAATTAGAATAAATTATTGGAATCGGTATGTCATTCGTATGTTTTGATATTTTTATCAGAATTGGTATTCTTGGATATATTTTTTCAAGAATTTAAATCCAGGTTTAATCGAAAAAAAATAAATGTATTCGAAATATACTTGAATACTGTATTCAATGCTTCGATTTCGGAAAAATTCAGAACAAATTGAAGTTAACCTCGAAAATTCAAAAAAAGAAAATGCTAGCCCGAATTTTTTTTACCTAGCCATATCATAATCATTTTTTTTAACTACTCGTTGGATTACAAAATTTGTTCTTATAAGAACAATTTTTATTGAGATGTAACCATCTCTTTTCCATTTTCCCAACTTCAATTATTTCGAGCACCAATAATTGAAGTTGGGGAAATAATATTTTTATTTTCTACGTCAATCTTCATTCTGCCACTGACGGTTCACGAAGTCAGTCGCTAGTCATTTTTTTCTGTTTGCGCTGTACTGACGAGTCCCAAATAGGACGAAACACCGGTGTCTGCAGCTAACAAGGTTTCTGGTCTTAAAGTATCAACTGTTAGTGGTCGCCAGATATAAGCCTTTTGTGGAAACTGTTTGTTTCTATCAATTTATCACGTAACTAGTTTTAAATTATTTAAATTTGTTCTTATGTTTTTGACTACACGGAGAGCAAGGACACTAATTTTATTTTTGGAAATGAATTCGTTGCAATATAGGCAATCTATTAATGTTCAGTAATTTTCTGAAGTGGGCTAAAATTTTCAGGGGAAACGACATGCAGCCCACTTCTTTAATAAATAATGTTTGCATTTTGTGTACTAGAGTATCCCTAAAGACACTAAAGGTAAATCAACAAGTCATATGCGGTTATGGTATTTGTGTAGATTAAGCAGTAATGTCTGCATAAAAGGTAGCACTGGGGTTGTTTGCATTCATAATTGCCGATATCAGACTTTCTGGTTTAAATTTAATGTTGTAAAGTTATGATATTTTTCGGGGCTTAGCCCCATGTATTAATATTTAATATTTAATGCATTTGCATTATATTGGAATTTATAAAGAATATTTGAATAAATTGAATTGGAATTTTCATTTTACAAAATAAATGCACTCGAAATATGATTGGAATCCGCTAATTGTAAGATTAATCTTAACTGGAATTGCAATAAGAAATTACCCCCTGCCTGCAGCGCCTACAAGTGAGTGACTCATAAAATGTTTCCTGGTTCAATAACTGGGATCAAAAACGTGTAACATGGGTGGAAGTTTTTGAAGTTTTGAATATTAATATTTTTTGAATATTAAATTTTTTAAAGAGTATATATTTATGACATTTATTTCCAGAGACCTATTTGACAAGTCTCTTCGTTGAGAATTGTGAGCATGACGGCTAGAAGTAGATATCAAGGTTATAAGAAATTCAACCTCAGGAAAAATTAAGAAATACATATGTGCAGGAAAACTGATAGTGATACATTTTTATACAATACATTAATGTACAAGCGCTATATAAATATTTGAAGACTGAATGTGTACAAAATTTCATACAGATCAATAGTTTTTTATCATAAGCCTGAATTAAAAATTGTGGGGCCGTAAGATTATTAATTATTTTAAAATGGTGTCATGGGGACCAATATTTCTCAATTTATTTAAACCTCGTCAGATTTTTTCTCCTGCGACCGCAATTTTCAACTTTTGGACTGATGCTATTAAAATCCAATAAATTCGAAATTTGCTACGAGCTCACTCGGATTCAACCTCTTATCACAATCAACCATAACATTATACTTGCCCCTTGGATGCCAAAGTAAGTACGTTGTACGGCATCTACGGGTTGATGTTCCCCCGTAAAAACGTGACAGATTCTATCAGCCAAATTTTTAATTATTGGGAAATACACGAGCTGGCTGAGGGAGGAATATTTGATGAATTTTCGAACGTGTCTTATCTTGGTATAACATGGGATTGTTAGAATGGTCCTCTGAAAAATGCGCAGTAAACAAAGTTCATCCAGCGAACATTCTAGACATGTGCTAAAACATTTTTTTGTGGGGGTCGTTTTCCTTTCCATTAAGCTTCAGGCTAAATCAGTAGTCTAATCTCATCAGAAATTGTGCAAGCAGATGCTATCCATAGGGGCCCCCCTATGGAAAATTTCATTGAAAAGCAGTTGACTCTTCTGTCCATAGAAGAAAAATCATCTGTGATCAGCACTACGTGCTAAGTCACTAAGGGGCGAAGAGCGTCGCTAAATGATGTGACAGCTTAAGCTAGAAACTATGTCATTGAGAATATTTAATTTAACAAGTATGCAGAAGTATATCTAAATCTAACATTATGTAACACGGAATTACTTTACATGAAATTTGCACACACAGAAGTCCCCCATTGTAGGGTAACATACGTTCCCTTACAAATACTTTAAAATGTTTATAAATATATCAGTTGACCATTGGTGGATTAAGTTGCAGCTTGTCCAATATTACAGTATTTTGAGCTGACATGAGTGCAGTAGTAATATTGCACGTGTTACTAATTCGCATTAAATCCAACTTACAATGGGTACATCTCATCCCTGGCATCTAATAGTGAGTCTTGTGCCGGTCAGTCTGAGATTGTGACTATTAGAGATTAGAGACACAATAAGGTCAATTTGGGGTCATGTGACTATTAGTGACACAGCACAGTAAGGTTAATTTTGGGTCACTGATTACTTATATCATAACGTTATTACTGGACTCCAAACTTGGGTCAAGTAACTGTCAACTGTCGTATTTGTGTGGGGTACCAGTAGTCATTCAACTAGTAAATTGACCTCATTGCGTCACTAGTAGTCACATGACCCCAAACTGACCTTATTGGGTCCCTAATAGTTACATGACCCCAAACTGACCTTATACCCAATAAGGTCAGTTAGGAGTCACATGATCATATAGTGAGACACGTGACCTAAAATGAAACTTAGTGAGTCACAAGTAGTCAGTCACTTAAGGTTGACTTTATTGGGTCACTAATAGTCATATGACACCAGAATGGCCATTAGGAGCCGGCGATGGGACAAACTAAGTTTTATTTACACCGAATTAATATTATGGGCAGACGTCAGAGAACATGTAAGATCAAAAAGAGGTCATTCGACATCTTACAATTTAGAATGCGGTAGAATTGAGGTCATTGGATCAATGCTTATCAACAATATAATTTCTGAGGTCAATTTTAAATTTGCTTTTATCAATGGGAATGAATTGAATGAACAATAAAATTGGCTATTTTAAGATTCATAAGTTGACCTGGATTAAGCTAATTCGAATTCGCAGGTTGACAACAAAAGCAGAGGATCTACCTCCCGATCGAAAATCTCGCAACATAATTATGCACGCACAGCTATGCATAATTGGCCAGCCATTTCGTGCATACTTTTGGGACGCTTTGGCGTGCATACTTCATTATGCCCGGATTATGCATAATTAATTGTGTGTACACTATGCACGAATAATAATAATTTAGTGTGCCTTACTTCCTTTTATACATTACTGGAATCTTCTAATTTCTTGACAATAATACGAGTGAAGTGACGATACAATGATATCCGAAAATAGAAGAAATTAATTTAATTTTTTCAGATTTATTTCAGAAAAATGCTTGCCAAATCATTTACCGACATTACATCATTGTATCAAAAATCAAAGTACATGTACTTCATTCTAGTTCCTCAGTGTTAAATCCGGGCATTTGGTTTTGCTTACGACTGACCTCCCTAATGTACTCGCCCAAAGATTTTACGATTTTGAAGCGGATGGCTGCTCTGTCAAATTTCAATCCAGATCCTTTGGAAGATTCTCCAAGAGTCGACAAGCAGTAATCTATAAAAAAGTGAAGATTGTCATTATTTTTTGTAACACCCTCAAATATAATCATTTCCATATGTACATACTTATAACAGCGTCCAGCCTCACTGCATCCAAAGCCGGTTTAGCAGGCAAATTTTTATTTGCATTACATGAGCGACCAGTAAGAGATGTTCCTGCAATTTCCGAATCCTTAAATACTAGGCGAAAAATGTTTCGGCCCAAAATGGATGGAGAGGGAAAAAATAACGCTGCTCGCTCCAAGACAGCTGCATTCAGCATAACTCCATTACCAATATCGATCATTGTCTGCAATGAAATGAATACTGAATTAATGAACAAATTTTTACAAAAAGCTGCTGTAGTTTCAATTATCAGTAGTGGAAGTTTATTTTTACTAAAACTAGTAACCTCACCGATTTTTCCTCCTGAAATTTTTGAATCTTTTGCTGAAGATTCTTGGACTTGTCTAAAATCAATACAATATGCACACCGAAAATTTAGCTACTTAAATGTTTTCATGATTATGCACTTGTAAATACAAAATTTTAAACCGAAATTCATAAATATAATCATACGTTTGTACTTATCACGCAATTTCCGTTCCTCGTCCAGACTCTCTTCCAGAAGTTTTATTTTCGCCTTCGCTTTTGACAGTTTTCGCCGCAACTTCTCAATTTGCTGGTATTGTTTTTCAGCATTTGCGGAAACAGACGTAGTTTCTACCACGCTAATAGACATGCCATCCTCATCATTGTTGTCAGGAGTGGTGGAACTGTTGACGGAGGTTGACTCAGCATTCTCAATCGACTGCAATATATGATCAATCTGAGATCCCAGAGCTGTTTGCCTACGGTTCTGGAAATCCTGAAAAACGTTAAATTTAAACTAGCAACTTGTTCAATTTCACTAATTGTTGAGTTTTTAAATTTAGAATTACTGAGCAAAGAAATGCTAGATTCTTACAGGTTGATGATGTTCTTCTTCGTTGTTCGAATTCTTTTGTACGTTGCCGTTTTCCAATACTTTGGAATGTGCATTAACATCTTGTCGCGTCCGCCCTGAAAATTATAATTAAAAAACGTATCGGTATTTTGTATGATTACAACCATTTTGAAATACATATTTTAAAATATACATAAATACAAAGCGTACAAAATACACTTGAAATTACCTGCATACACTAGTGTTCCACTATAAACTTTCCGATTGAAATTAATTTCGACGTACTTCAGAGTTAATAGGTTTTCATCGGTTTCCTTGCGAAGGGAAAAATTTACAATATTGGATCGACTAACACAGGAGTATCTGTCCTCATCTTTCCAAAAAACCAAAAAGAAAGGTGAAAAACTCATTTTGCCTAATTTTGAAGTGCACTACCTAATCTTCAAATTTTATTGAATGAAATGTGAAGAAATTACATACAGACCGCCTAGCTTTTGTTTCCCTGGATGATCGTGGGCGGAAATCGTTGTCCAGTAAAACAAAGAATGCTGTGGGGCTAGTAACTCATGTGGTCTGGTATGGCGCGGGCGGCAAAATTGATTACAAACTTGTAAAATCAAACAGCACTTGATTGCTGAAATTAAAATACTTGAAAATAATCCGATCGTTTGACCACCCCCAAGACACTTAATTTGAAGTTGCAAGTAATTATAGATATTTATTAATTATAGCGCACTTAAATTGCATACCACGTTTATAAAAATGGGCAGGGGTAGGTATAAAAAATACTTAGAAATTCCAACTCTGCAAGTTGTTCGTGTTCCAAGACAAACGAAATTCAATCGGAAGGTAAAACATGTCTTATTATTTATTAAGTATATATTCATGTTCAGCTGTTCCGAAAAGTGTCAATATTTGTTTAAAATATGGGTTTAATTATTTTAATTTATTTTAGAGACGGAAATGTGCAGTCATGGAAGAGAATCAAATGCCAATAACACCCGTTGGAATTAATCAAATTGTAGAAGTTGATGTTGCTCCGGATTATGAGGCAATAAAAATACTCGTCATTTTCAGTTCCTAGAAAGTAGTTAAAACAAATACTTGCAAACCATCAGTCAATTTGAAATGCACTACAGCAAATGTTTTCTTAAATGTTCAACATAATGACATTTCCCCGAATTAATTTTCAAATAAAACTTTTCAATCAGAATTCAAACAGTATTATATAAATTGGTTTTGTTTTTACGTTTAGATGGAATCCGAATATTCAGTATCATCTAGTGACGAGTTGAACGAGGAATTGGTTTCCAATATTTATAGGAATGATGATGAAAGTGCACCTGATTTACTTGAGGAAAACCATAATTTTGCAAATGAAATGGTGAGCCAATAATAAATTTTAAACTGAACGACATGAATTGTAAAGTGTATCGGATGTAAAGGTATCTCCTGGTTGATAATTACTAACATTGTTGTCATAGCACTAAATTATTAACATTTTTTACTTGCCTTGATAATTGATGTAATGTAAATTCAGTTAATGTTGAGTTTTGGATGTTCCCACTGTACCTAATTTCTTAAAAATATTTATTTATTTTATGCAATGTTCTTGTCAACGAAGATTTTTTTTTATTAATTTTGAATTGTTTTACAATAGGGAACTTCATGTATTAATGCCAATCTAACCGTCCAAGAAGGATGTTTCTTGGTCTTCGCATTTATATTAAAGCACAGGCTGTCAAATACTGCTGTGCAGGACTTGCTGGACCTTTTACGTTTTTTTGTTCCCGGAACCGATTTCCCTTCTTCAAAATATTTGCTGCAAAAGCGATTGCACATAGACTACGAAGTAAAACAGTATATATACTACTGCTCCAAATGCAATACATTGCTTCAAGAAGATTCAAGATTATGCAGCTCATGTGATTTTCAAAATTTGGATTCGGGTAACTGTTTTGTATTGTTTGACTTGAAAACAATTTTTGAAGACATACTAAAGCAAAAGGATGTAGCATCAAATGTATGGAAAAACATGCAAGCAAGGGCCGAGAAAGCATCGGAAGAGTCCACTTATTTTGAAAACATATACGACGGGAAAATGTACAAGCGTTTAACCCTAGGAGAACATGACCTTACGGCAACAATGAACTGTGATGGGGTTCCTTGCTTCAAATCGTCAAAAATGTCAATTTATCCATTCCTGGTATCCATAAATGAATTAACGTATCCTCTCAGACGAAAACATACACTGACCGCGGCTTTGTGGTTTGGCAGTGAAAAGCCCATCTTTCGCACGTATTTACCACCGATAATAAAAATGTTTAATGAACTGTCCACAACCTGCGTGAATTGGAAGAAAGATGAAAATGTAATTTCAAGCCACATTTTGTTCCCTATACTTGCTGCAGATTCTGTCGCACGCTGTTCCCTTCAAGGCATTAACCAGTTTAATGGAAATTTTGGCTGTCCATGGTGTCTGGTTCGAGGGGAGACATATTGGGAGACAGAAAAATCTCACAAATGGATTTATTGTAATCACGTAGCTGAGCCGAGGACACATGAAAACTTTTTGGGTCATGTCCGAAAATTTCGGGAGCTGTTGCAAACAAATCGGGCCTTAAAAA
Organism: Allacma fusca; assembly: GCA_947179485.1. Lineage (NCBI taxonomy): Eukaryota > Metazoa > Arthropoda > Collembola > Symphypleona > Sminthuridae > Allacma > Allacma fusca. The sequence continues at coordinate 15,847,148 of OX359250.1, read as the reverse complement.
GTTACAAGGGGATTAAAGAAGCAAGTGCTCTGTTAATGCTGAAAAATTTTGACATTGTTTCCGGTTTTGTGGTAGATTACATGCATACAGTGGAGTTAGGAGTGGCTCGAACATTAACTAATTCGTGGTTGAATTCAAAATATCATGACCGACCTTTCTACATAGGAAACAAGTTGGACATTTTAAACTCTCGTTTAAAAACCTGGAAGGTACCACAGAACTCGGATAGAACCATTCGTGGCTTAGATGAACGAAAACACTGGAAATCCAGTGAATGGCGAATGTGGACATTTTTAGCTCCTGCAATTCTTCGGGATATTTTACCATACGCCTACTATTCACATTTTATGAAGTTTGTTCAAAGCATTTTCAATTTGTGTAGCACGCGTGTATACGTTATAGACATTTTACCAACTAGAGCAATGATCAAAGCGTTTGTAGATGACGTGGAAGGACTATATGGAAAATCGTTTTGCTCATTTAATATTCACCTATTAACACACGCGACAAAATGTGTGGAAGATTGGGGTCCACTCTGGAATTACTCCTTATTTAATTTTGAAAATTTTAATGGAGTCCTTCTTAAGTATTTTAACGCCTCTTTCAGAATTGAATCCCAAATTAGCAAGAAAGTAATTGAAAACATTTATGCTGTTACTGAAGGAACAAAAATATTTTCAAATCCATGTGCTTTATCGTTTTATGAAGTCTTGATATGCCACCAAAAGAAACTTGACAAGTACATATTAGATACCTTTGGTTGCTTATTGCTAGGGTCTTCCGAGAAATGTATTTTGAATCATGACGAGGTGGAAATGATTCAACGTCTTGGATATTTCGATGTGATTATGACATGTGAATCATTTAAAAGAGCTTATGTAAATAATGTCCACATAGGAACTCAAACAGGAATAACAGCAAAGCGATGCAAATGTATAATTAAATTTAAGTATAAATTCTTCATAGTTAAATCTATTTTGCTTGTTGTGTTTTCAACGAATGTAAAATGCTGTTTTTTAGTATGTTCTAAATTAAAGACAAACCTACCAGTACGACATTCCAATAATTTGTTCAATGTGACTTTGGAAAATCGTATAAAAATAATACCAGGTAATTGCATTGAAAGTTTCTGTTGCTACTCCAATGTAAATAGTAATATTTTAGAGCAGATTATTGTCCTTCCAAATACAGAAGAATGTGAATAAACGGGGTTTAAGTTGTTAAGCAGTGCATTTGCATATTGGTATTTATTGTGTAAAAATTATGCAGCACAAATGTCAATAAAATATAGCTTCTAGTTGTACATATTGTCACTGTTTCGACTCATTATTACTACATGAACATATTTTGGAATATCGAAATTATAAAAATACAATAAGCATACATGAAATGAAAATTATCTGCAAGGATCGAAGAAAAAATATCTTATAATAGCATACTACATGATAATATGTAATAAATAATAGGCTCAATTTAGTAGAAATACATAACCGTATATGTACATGGATATGTATTAGCCGATTTGATTTAAGATTTGTTTTAGTTTTGAATTGTGTATACAATATTATGCACAACATTTATGCATACAACTATCTGTACATTGTGAACATAATTATGTATGCATGAATCTGGCGGGATAAAACTTGTGCATAATTATGCATGTGATTTTCGATCGGGCTAGGCCACCATATGAACAATGTGGATCGTTAATTGAGTCCATGCATACTTTTCCATAAGACCTACTATATATAATAATTCCTGAAGCTACAGATTTTAACCGATGTTACATTTCATATAATTGTTGATCTTAAGGAGAACAAGAGGCAATGACTTTAATATGTAAAACGGGATGAGTACACATTAAGGTTGGTACGCGACAGATTGGCACCCTTGAAAGTTAATGTAATTATAAATCGTACAGAATTTGTTATGCAGATCCACCGATAATTAGTCAATACCAGTGTTTTGTGTTCTAACGTATTTTTCACGACTCCAATTACACAGATCAATCCCTACTTGCTCTAGAACTCAAATACAACATTCGGTATTAGCAAATTTCTAACTTCTTCCAGAACCTCGAAACATTACAATATGGGTTGTATTGCTTTTCAATTCCTTTTTTGTTTTCGTTGTATGTCTTGAAAACAGATATTGTTTTGTACGAAAAACAAAAACAAACCAAAAGAACAAACTAAACGATTACAGTATTAAAGCACTAACTACGGGGATTGTAAACGTTTTTGATTAACGTTGAATTGAACGACTGATTTTGAAAACGTAAAGGCTAAAGATGTAATTCGGTTAAGCAAAATAAATTTGCACAAAAACGTAAACAGAAAGCGAAATGTTAGGCTATGGTTATCATTTATTTACGTTCTACTCCTCAAACCTTTGTGGCCCCGGCGATTTTGAAATGCACCTCAAAAATGAGGAGAAAAGTAGAGACTCTGGCCAAACTATTTATTCACAGGCTCGATTGATAACTGTCGATAAATATGAAAAATATCCACGGAAACAAAGTGAAAAAGTAGCGTCAGTTTAATCCATAATTGGCTGGTGACTAAAACTAAAGCTGCCAGATGCCTACGTTTTTAGTAAACTAGCTACTATTTGGGAAAACAGTTTACTAAAAAATCATGGGATCTACTATTTGATTGAAAAGGCTTCTAAACTCTACTTTTTTAGATTTGCCTAAAATAATAGTAAATATATTCTGTGCTAGGAAATGTGAGCACAATCAAGCGAAACTTGTCGGACATTTTAGAACTTGGTGCCTGTAAATTGTCGAAGCATTAACGTCTTTCCATACAAACGTAGGTCTATCATTTGAATTTTATTTCTGTCCATTTTTTCATTTCTGCAGCAAACTGAAAATATTGTGAAGTAGTAAAAATCATCATTAATAAATTATTTTTATTGTATCCGTTAGCACTGAATAGTTTCTTTTATATAAATGTAAGTACTCCGTGTCCGGATGCTATTATTTAATCCGATAAAATTAAAATGGGAGATTGTACTATCTGTATCAACGATGGCTTACAACAAAAAGTATCTAAAATACTTTAGCATTGCAGAATCTGTCTACGAGAATATGACAGTCCTAGTTGAGTACTTACTTTCACTTCCAAGTCAAATTCTTTTGAAATTATTTCTTATAAAATTGTCTTGCTAGAAATATTTTTGTCAGCACAAACTGGGTTCTGTGCTTGGTTCAGAAACCAAGGCTGACTCTCAGTTTTGAGTCTTTATTGTTATCAATAAATTGTGGATGCAGGAGTTATCAAATATGTCCGTGGAATTTCTGGAAGCAATGACAGCCGTAAAAGTTATTCTAGAATGGGATTGTGTATCCTTTTATGATATGCTACTTGATGATACAAATTTGTTGAAACAAATTCATTCCTCTGACTTCTGAAGTAATTATTAGTTATTAATATTAAGATACAGCAGAAGTACTTGCCAATAAACAATACCGCATATTTTCAGAGAGTGGTTGTTAAATCGCTTTAAGAAAATGCCAGCGTTAATATAGGTATGTAAATTGTTTTTATACTACGAAATAAATTTTGACATCAAATTAAAAAGTCTACTATTTTGCTTATTTAGGCAACTGTACTAAAACGGGCCTAATGCATTATAAGAGGTTGTCAGAGTCATCACGTGTCTTCCTACTACTGAAGTTAGCGTTAAATGCCCTTTCCTAATCTTCCATATATTTTGTCAGCAACAGAAAAAGGTTAAAGTTGCTACTTCATACATCAGAACTGATGGAATGTGTGCATATTTGTGACAACTGCCGGAATTTATTTACAATTAAAAATTAAGCATAATTTGAAAGCCGTTTTCAGTCGTTTAAGCTGAATATTTTGCAGACGTAAACCGTTTTCAACAAAACCCGGAAAAGCTAATAACTGAAAATGAAATAAAACATACATAGATGCTAAGTTTCGGTTTTCCATGTCTGGTTACTAAAATGATAGTTCATGAAAACGGACGTAATTATGCGTCTACTAAAATCCGAATGACAACAGTAATGTCTAATAGACAAGAATTTGCAACTGAACTGTATCCTACTCCCCTCGTGCACGCTTATTTATATCTATATCTTTATTTGTAAATACTCTTGATATTATATTCAGCTAACATTTACTTAAATTCCCCATGTATGAACGTATTCATTGTGCATACGCAAAAAGTAAACCATTTACAATTGATTTTAAATTATTCTTGTGCGTATTCCTGCAACATTTACCGATTGATATAAAATGCAGGTTAAAATGTAAACACCTCTGGAAATAGACATCGCAAGCTTATCTTCCCGCTTTTTGGCCGTATGTTTTTGCTTCGTGTTACTATTACTCCGTGTCACATATTACACTTAAAACATTATTTTAACACTTCGCCCCTTGGTGACTTTACACATTTGTAGTAGCCACCAATGTTTTTTCTCCCTATAAGGTCAATATTTCATAACATACTGAATTCTAATTCTAAACCGATGTGGAAGCTTTGATAACCTAAGTACATTAACAGAAATTTACATGATTTAATGCTCAAGCTCAAACTGTAAACGTGGAGGAGTGACAGATTTATCGCACGTTCTTGATTTTCATGTGACAAGAGAATAGGTAATGGAAAACTAATTCACAGTCATTAGCCAAGTCTTGAAAAATTCATCCAGACACGAGGTTTATAAAAGGCAGCGTCCCTGTGGTCTTACGTTAAGATACTCTGTTAGTTCTAATATTGGAGAGTCAGTCTTTACTGTGTATATTGCTATCAAAATGTTGTTAAAATTTATACTTATTTTGGTTGCAGTTGTGTGCTCGGCTTTGGCCGCTCCGTGGTACCCAATTCCACAGAAGGGTTACACCAACGCAAGCTCTCAGAACGATGCTAACTCTGGGGTAAGTTGACATTTCTTATCTTGTATGACTTGGTCGATTTGTAGTAACAACAGAATAGACGCAACGTGAAGATTCTATGTATACGTATGTATACACCAAAATGTGTACATATGTATTTATCAGCCCCAGGCAACGTTTAATCAGCTTTTTATTTTAAAATTGTAGTTTTTAAAACTTCTAATTCTTTCAATTTTTGATAACGCCAGAAATCTAAATAGTACAGTATAGCTACACTAACTTACTCTGTAACTAGGGCTGAAGAAGAACATAACTCTAAACGTTGCTTGTGTTTAATAAATACATTTATATGAAAATTGCACAGTTTTCTTCACACGTAAATGTAATTTAGTGGTTCAGGAACATTCCATGAATTAAATAAGACCGAGTGTAACATCAAAATTTCTGCATCAAAACTATTCATTAAGAATAAAATCTCGGTTAGAAGGAGGTCTTCAAATTTGCTATTACTTTGTCAGAAAATATATTTTTCCAGTTTATGAATTTCAAATGTGTGATTCACTTGTTTAGTAATATGCACTTCTTATTTTGTTTATTAATCATTTCCAATTAACGGAGTTTGTTTATAAATAAAACATTTGATCCACTGATAAGCAAATAGAGTAACTATTAATTTAATTAAATCAACGTTTTATAAGGTGCAGTAGAATCCCCATGTTTTCTTTTAAAATATTTGATAAGTAATTCGCTACCTACAAAATCACTCGTGAATAATCAGCTTAGTAATGAATTTATTCAATGAATGATGAACATGTATCAAAATTTGAATTTAGAATAAGAGCAAATAATTGTCATACCAGTAATAATGAGATGAACACATTTAGTAGATGTATTAATTTGTTAAATAAGTAAACAATGAATTATATTATATTTTTAATCAGGTGGGTCCTGATGGGATGCTTTTTGCGACAGCAAATGCAAATTCAAAGGCTCAAGCGTTCGGATTGAACGGGGAGGGAGTTAATTTTGCTTTGTCGAATTCCAAAGCCGGAGCTAATGTTTTCAAAGGCTAACAGCATGAAATGTTTTCAAGCCCCATATCTTTCCTTGATACTGACAAGGAGTTCAAGCATTGAATAAATAAAATGAATTGAATAATAAATAAGTAGTAAATTAGTAATACACAAACTAAGCATATATCTGTACATACAAACGTTCATATATTCCTTCTTACTAAAAGTACTTCCATTTTTTATTTTCATAAACAACAGAGCTCCCAAAATAAATTCATAGATATTACAAACTACATTTATGAATCATGATATGCAGACATTCAAAGCAAATGACAAACTACAAATCACAAATGATTACCTCGCAGGCAGAATACTTTATTGCAACACAATCAGGGATGGAATTTATGTTGCCGAATTGCATAGTGCCCCAAACATTTTCCGAATTACTTGTATTCAAATAACCAGTTTCAATGATTAGTTCTAAAACTGTAGAAAAATAGTTGCTGTACTATCGTACTACTACCAATACCTAAAAATAATAGGTTTAAAAAAATAATCGGTATCGGAATTAGCATTCGAAAAATATCTAACAAAAAATTTCGTTTCGTGCATACCAAGAGCCAAGAGCTCTGCCAAATATTTCCTTCGTATCACACACAAGTGTCCGTACTCAAGCCATCCCATTCCTGAGGACAATATCCCAAAATAAAAACTACAAAAGCACTCTTTTAACCGCTATAAAATGAAAATGCTAAATGTGTTTGAAATAGCCGGGGCTTTGCCCGGGCTATTTTGATTTTACCAAAAATTATGCTTGGTTCAAGTGAAAAAAATCAAAATAGAATAAATATTAAAATAATTTCATTATTTTTTTAATTTGTGGAAGATTTAATAATGAGGATTTATTAAGGGTCGATTTGGCCTCAGGTCTTAAAATCATCTCTGTATCGCGAAACATTTTTACAAGGTTGAAAATTCTAAAATAGAAATAAAAAATAAGAATAATGAGGCGACCGTGACCATTTTGGTGTAAGCGGAAAAGGTTTCGTTATAACATTGTCCATAAAAAACTTATATCTCATCTCTTATCTACATTGTTTGTATTCTTTACTTGTTGCCCTTCGCATTCTAGTCAAGGAATTTATGTTACTGAGAATATGCCACTGAAGTTTTTATTGAGCTAAAAATTAAACTAAATATTGAAAAATTAAAAAAATACTGAAGAACTGACACGTTTTAAAGTTTCTTAATTTTTGGATATATTAAATTAAGCAGATAATTTTTATGGCTAACCTTCACTTGGCTTCACAGTGTTCAACTACGTGGCTAAACTATTCAACCGGGGATAATCCGTCTATACGTATATTATAGAGGTCGCATTGATTGTACTTATGGTCGGAAAACCTTTTTTTTTGAAACGAATATCAAATTACTGTTTTTGAAGTGAAGAGGATCTAGTACTAAGCTTTCGAGCACCTCACATCAATTGTACAGTATTATTCAAATGCTAGGCATTTAAACCGCCGCGATCACCTCAAACCAATTTGTGAGTTCTTCCACCTCCAGCCGCCGAAGAATTAGAAAGTTCTCCAGCCCCAGCCTGTTAGTGAGATCCTAACTTTACAGAAGTATTTTAGTAGATTGGCCTCGATTTTTCAAGCTTAAGTTCAACTTTTCTAGAAAACGATTGGGATTTTTGTCAGTCGTTGTTGAATATTGCTCTGTATCAGTAATACTTAATATTATATTTAAGTACGAGTTATTGAAGTAATTGGGGAAGAAGTTTTACCACTCGACTTTTAAGGCAAATGAGCTAATATGCACTCAAGTATAATGTATACATTCAGGAGTTAGCGTACAGTCTGATTGTGAACAGACTGTACCTAAGCGTCTGTCTCTCATCTCTCATTGTCAGTCAGACTGCCAGTCATTGCTAGCCTGACTCTATAATTTCACGGTAGAGTTTTTTTAATTGAACTGAATTCCTTTTATTTCGAGAGAGAGGCTTGGATTGTAAATAAATCGATTTATATGTTTGAAATGAAAATATAATTACTTGAATGCTAAATTTTTACTGCAGATGATACTAATGAACTTTAAATATCGAGTGCAACCCTAAAATATTTGTTTCATGATTTTACAGTCACAGCTTATGTTTTTCTAGTTTTTCTGCCTGAGACTAGAGTATAATACTTGGAGTTATAGATGTAACTTGCTTACAGATTGGAAATCTGGAGCTCTAGTACCTTCTTGGATGTCAAATAAATTGGATTGAATCTAAGGCAAAAGAAGACCAGATTTGTCCATTAGCCAATGTCAAGAACCATATTCGTAATTCAGGGAAACGTACATTTATTATGGGTTGGGATTGGAGTAGAAATAGGACATAAGATTGTAAAACATGACAGAAAATATTACGGAATCGAAGAATACGAAGCGGCGCCTTCCGAGCAAATCCAAACAGAGTTAGTACTTACAAATATTGTGTAATTCAGATTATAATTATTATTTATTTCTTATCTGGTACATGATACTAGATGCTTCTGGTTTCAACTGTCTGGCAGTCAAAAGTTATACAGAATTTGTTAAAGAAATGCTATAAAAATAGTTTTTTCCTTGTTTCAATCTTCAGCCCCAAAGCTTTAAATCCTGACTGGGAGACCGTAATTTTTGACTATACAGAATGCCCCAAAACCTGTTTTATCCCTATGAGTCCATACAAGAGTAGTAGTAAAAATTATTCATTTCCCCCATTTTGTACCAAATTATCTTTCGGATTTTTGGAAGTTACATTCCTGTAGCACAGAAACTCTATATACAGAGTTAAAGAAAGTGGAGCGAAGTGAAAAAAAAATTGACCGTGGGAACAAAAATTAGTAACCTCAACAAATCTCGACGTTTGCTTTACGGTAATTTTGACAATAACGACCGCATTTCTTGACCTAGGTCTGTGAAGCAAATACAAAATCTGGGCAAGAACTTTGCTTGATCTTCGATAAAATATTTTCCGACCCCGTCCGTTATATGGGCAACTAGGTGAAGAAGAAGGACAAAAAATAGTGAACACCCCTTTATTTATCATTTATACCAAATGCAACCTAGAGCCTAGCTCTGGTGAATATTTTGTACCTGTAATTATTAAGACTGGTTGTACCAAATAGTTACAAATTCTTTCAATAAATTCTTTCAGAAATGCCCTAGATAACCCGTAAAACCTTCACGAGTTCTGTATGTAATACGGCATAAGAAAGAAGACTATTCTTACTCTGCGCCAGATAAGAAAGCGGAATGTTTTTCTTTGGGGCGAGTAATGATTGCTTTTACTGTTGTGTATTTTTTAAATAAAAATAGGTCACACATCAGATTCGATAACGAAGGAATTCCGGGCGTTTTTAGCGGAACAAACGGCTCGACGAGGAAGTGATTTAAGAAGTCGGATGGCTGCAGCTCGTGTCAAAGATTTATTAGAGCATCAGTTGGCCATGCTCAGACTCACAAGACAAATGAATAAGCTTCTCGGGGACTTGCAGAACCATGGAAGCAAAGCCAACATTAACACCTGCAAGCGAGAGAAAAAATCCTGCAAGACCAAGTACTTCTTTATCTTTTAAATATTGAGTGACACGGTGATGTATGTACATATACTTACATGATTATGATTCCCTCCACTTTTGTATGTACGTAAATGTGGAATGTACCACGTAACTTCATAAGTATTAAGGTCAACCAAATGGAATACCTTATCCGAACCGTCCTCCTTACCTCAAATCAGGATTGTATATTTTTACAAAATGTTTGAGCTTTCTGAGCGACATGTTTTTAAAAAACGGAATTTTTCCTATACGTCTGAATGTAAAGTGCTTTAAGTGATTGCACGGAATTTAAGTAGAGGGCTGCACAGTATATACCTTTCAATTATGTTACACCTGAAAAGCAATCTAAACATTGCATATTCAGCGGCCTCCTGGAATATTTTATTCCTTCATCGAGTCCAGTGTCCCTGATTTTTCCCTCGCTCAGCCATCTCACAATCCCCTAAACCCCGCAATTTATAATGTTATCCCGCCACCCCGCTCACAATTGGTCCGGGATTTTATCCACACTCTTGGAAGCAGTTCCAAAACCGTTTAGCAATTTTAAAGTGAAGAATTTCATTGATGTCATTTTGAGGTTATGTTATTTCCAACTTTAATAATTTGTAATATTTACTCGAATAATCAAGATCAAGTACGAGCTCAGGTTTACGTTAAGTCCAGTTATGTGTCTAACTTGGACGTCAAGTTGTTATCAAGTTCAAGTTCTACAAAACGAACTTGAAAATTGTGTAAATACTTGAATATTCAAGTTCCTTGAAAAACTTGATCCATTAAGTGCAAATGCGGATACTTTGTTTAGGCCATTTTTCAAGTTCAAGCCAAGTTGTCTAAAATAACTTGACTTGAACTCAGCTCTGATCCGCACTCCGTATGGACAGTGAATTAAGTCTTTTTAAGCTATTCCTATTTCTGCCCTTACTTTGTAAAATCACTCATAACTTAGTAAGTACATAGTTGATTTGCAATAAAATTTTGAACGTAAATGTATGTTCTAAATTTTTGCAGCATGCGTGTGCACCATCTTGAAAAATCGAGTATGTATATTTCATTACTTTACACGGGGAAGAATCTTCCTGATTGTAGATAAACCCCGTGCATCATACACTTATAATTATTAGAGCTGTGATAATTGTGAAAATGGAAATGAATGTTATTTTAGGTGATTATTAATATTTCAGTAAATCAAACGAGTACGTAATCTTCAGTGGTGGGCCGAAGGGTCTGGAGTATAAGAGTTTAACCAAAAGTGATACCGGTACTTTTCGCATGGAGATCGACGTATCGGGCTACAACCCTGAAAATGTCCACATAAATACGGAGAATAATACGACGATGCACGTGAAGGCCTTGACAGGTGGAATGAGGAAAACTCTGAAAATAATATCACCGGATGGGATTGACATTGACGATGTCATCATTCATTATCCCAAACAGGGTATTTTGCTCTTAGAAGCTCCATAAATGCTAAGGTTCCAGTTGTTTCAAATAAATATCAAAACATCTAATTCATTTCATTATTTCAAAGCCCGACAAATACATTAATTTTCTCAATATCTTTAAAGCAATATTTTATATTTTTGATGAGAGGTTAAATAAGGTATAAATTAACTGTGTTTGGGTGACCACGCATCCTTTATTTATTGAAGGACAGTACATTATTTTAGTCTTTTTTTAGTACTTTATTTTACTAGCAAGTACTTTATTTTAATAAGAGTACCTTGCTTTTCGATAACAACCAATTAATCAGATATGGAATTAATCAATACTACGAAGATCTGATCGTTGTAATTCTTATATCGGAGGGTGTAGATGAGCTATCCCCTCTCTACATTTGCTGTAGAATATTCAAGACCGTAATAATTGTATTACTCACCAGATAATGTGAAATTACTCTCATCAGGGCTTAAAAAATACGTAAAAGCTTAGAGCGCTTTTTATTATTATTAAAATTATTACTGTAACGTTTAGTAGGCATTCTTTATGCTTGTGTTGGAGCGGATGTCAAGAGCTATCAACAGGGGACTAAAACCAGTTCATGCCAGTTACTAGGACTAAACTACACTACTTTGTATCTGGTGGAAAAAGTTGGATAAAATTAATTTGAACCAATTCAATCCACTAACCAATAAAAACCAGTTGTAACACTAGACTAAAATACTGGTAAACAAAATATACACAGATTTGGAGGAAGAGTACGGAAAATTTGTTACGCCGTAATCAGTAAAAACGCTTTAATTAAGCTACTACTGTGTTACCACGTTCTTTGCTAGGTTTATGTTCCAAGAGACCAAAACGACATGACTTGTTTGAAAACGTTAGCATGATGAATAGCAATAGATACAGTCCGATCCACACTACTGAAGGCAGTGGATTTTGGGATTAGAATTGACAGAATAATTTATCAAATATTGGATTAGGATTGGGGACTAATTCCTTGCCAAGCAAAGAATTGGATTTGGCAAATAGATTGGCAAAATGAAAGCACTGAGCCGGGATTGAGGACTTGAGGAGTAAGGATTATATTCAAGTTTGCTCAACACTTGGATTAGGATTGGGATTAATTATTTCTTAAAAAATTTGTATTCCGGGATTAAATTAATCCCGGATTAATAATCCATTCCCATCCCAGTCCTTACAAGCTGAAAATTCGGGCGTTTTGTTTTACCACTGAGAGGATTACTACATATTTCTAGCTCTTGGTCCCAATTGTTTTTTTTTTTTGAAGGTGTCTATTTATATTTTTAAGATCTTTATTTGCTTTCAAATGCATTGTTCATACCCAAAAAATAAGCAACATGAGGTTTGGTGATTGCTTCAATTAGTGAAATTGAATAAACTTGCATGTTTTGTCGTCAGATTTTGTGAAAATTGCAATAAAGTATTATTTATATAGTTTAATAAAAACCATGTTTTTGTCTTGTCTCGTGTCGTTTATTCGTTGCTGTCGTTTTCAAAATATCACGGTTTTTGGAAAAAATACGATTTTATATTTCAGATACGACTATTCCAAAATATTCCACATCTCTGCTCATATATACAGCCATCACCAAACGTTAAACAATTCAATACTCAAAAAGCGTTGGGGCACGTGGCACATGCAAACCCAGCCTCATTTTAATTGGGTTTCAAAAACAATTTCTACACGTTTTGCTTTGCAATTGATGCAATAATAAGGCTCCCTACTATTACATGATTTGGTGTAAGTAGATATGCAAAACTCCCTATAAATCGCAAGGGCTCAGGATGGAATCGAGAATAATAAATAATAATAATTGCATAACCTCGCTCGAACCTCCGGGGTTCCCGGAGGCCAAATTTTGATTTCAATTTCCAGGTTTTGATTCCTTCTTATTTTATGCTTTAAATTGATGCAGTAAATAAATAAATTAAAAATAATTAAATTAATAAAAACATTAGATAAATACAGGCATCAGGACTGATTAATAAATAATAGACCTCAGATTGACTACATAATAAAATTAATTGAATAAAATTAATTAAATTGAGAGAGTATACAGTCTACTAAAAAATGTATGCAGAGTGGTACTAAATAGATGATTTATTGGTCGATTTGGTCTTGCCCCTTTCAACCTATCATGGTCTAAAAGTAGACCGTTACATGAATATGACCGACATGATGACCGACTAGAAACGTGGGTACGTATTTGTGGCTCGAGAGTGAGTCAGAGGAAGGGAAATAGTCTTCCTTGCGGCGCCCGTGTTAAAAGTGAAGTATGTACTAATACGGACGGAGGTTGCAGAGAAGGCTCTGCAGCAGGTATTCCTATTCCCTTTTGCTGTCGTGTGTCTATCGTTTTGTTCCCATTCAGTGACTGTCCTATACCTGTGTACGTTATACTGTCATTTAAGGGAAATTACTACCTGGCTGTATAGATTATAGAATTGGAACTTTATTGAAGACTGTGACATCATCTGTCATATGAGTAACTACAATTACGCTCGTATTTTAATTTTTAATTCGTTTAATGGATTGTGCGGAAATATAGTTAGCTGATGATTTCGTTATTTAATTGTGAGTCATCCTTGGTGGCTGTGTTGTTCGCAAAGCGTGGACCTATCTAGTTGTTTTTTTTTTAAATTCGTGCCGTGAATTGAGTTTTGAGGTAAAAACAGCAATTAATTATTAAGCGTATATTTACATATGTAGGAAGTTATTACAATTTTGAACGTGCTTGGTAAAGGAAATAGCGATCGGGAATTATTTCCACTTATATGTAGCAACAAGAGGTAAAGAATGTCAACATGCTGTATTTTTGTATCACACCTGATTAAATTGAATGTCATAAAATTCATTTGTTTTTCACTGTTTTTTTTGTTAGTATTAGTTTTAGTTGAGACATTCGGTTCCGTACGTGGGGATAATAATGAATGATTAATGAATGAAATTAATTTTGAAAATTTCAGACCATAGAGCTGGCTAATTCGGGGGTCAATAAACAACAAACTGTAAATAAACGAGGCTTTGTGCTGGTGACCTGCTCCCGGTGCTGGACAACTGGACATACTTTGGAGATCTCTTTGAGAGCAAGTCGTGACTATGGTGAGACAACTCAGGGTTTTAGAAATTTAATGGACGTGCCAATTGGGAAAGGATAAGTGAAGGAGGGAGATTTTGGGTAAAATTATCTTTTTTAACAGCATGGAAGACAGAAAGTTGAGCAGAGTGCTGAAGAAGAGGCCAAGAAGCAAGCAGAACGGCAGAAAAAGATAACAGCGTATCAGTATGCTATGTCAAAAATATTTAAGAAGGTAATGAAGGAAGGTGTATGAATATTTTTGAATTGTTTGAAGTTGTTTGTTTTAATTTTATTGTAAATACAATATTCGGAGGATTGATTGTGTTGCTATTTTAGTGATGACATTAATATTACAGAGAGCTAATAAAGAATTCGACCCGGACCTACTAAGCCTTACGGCAAAAGTTTTGGCAGCCAACCCGGATATTGCAACTTTGTGGAATATCAGGAGAGAAGTTCTGTCTATCGTCAAAGCAGATGAGTAAGTTAAAACGAGTGTTAGCTCGTAGTAAGCTGGGATACTAGTTAGTACTGATTAAAAAATTTTTTTTTGTTGTAGTTCAGCAAAGTTCATGGAGTTGGTTCCCTCCGAACTAGAGCTTACGGAGGTTGGTTTACGACAGAATCCTAAATCCTACGGTTGCTGGCATCAAAGATGTTGGCTAATGAAGGAAACTAACTTTGAGCTAGTCGAGCAAGAGATGAAACTGAGTTCGAAATTTCTGCAGTATGATGACAGAAATTGTAATGCATAGTATATTACGTATATTTCGGTACGTTTCTATTTCATTCAAAAGTAACAGGGTTTGTAAGGTCAGTTCGATTTTGTTATTTGTTTAGTTCACTGCTGGGACTACCGTCGGTATTTAGTTGCAAATAATCCAAATCACAGTGTTGAGAACGAAATAGATTTCACGACGGATAAAATAAAGACGAACTTTTCAAATTACTCTTCGTGGCACTTAAGATCGAAGTTGATTCCTAGACTGACGAACGAACTTTTAGCAGACGAACTGGATTTAATTAAAAATGCAGCTTTTACAGATCCGAATGACCAGTCAGTGTGGTTTTATCACAAATGGCTGGTAAACAGTCATTTACAAAACGGTAAATAAATAATTGAGGTACATTAAAATGTGGTAGTGTATACGAACTACCTATATTAGTAGTACAGTTCTGTAATAATTATACCTATACCTCTTAACGTAGTACCTCCCGCGCTGACTTTCGTTGGACACGAAAAAAGTCAACTTTATTTGACATTCAACGTCGACGTACTGAATCCTGCGAACTTGGGATTTTCTGTCAGCGTCACACTGAATACTGGTGAAACAAAACTTATGGAATCCCCCTGGACAAATCTCTGGGTAAAGCCAAAATGCAAGGTGTGGATGATTAAGGTTGATGCTGTCCCAGCAGAATCAGTGTCAAATTTTTCCATTTCTACTGATGCAGATTGGCGTATTCCGAAGAATTTTGTAAATGATCATGGTAGTATCGTCTTACTGCCAGGAAAGAAGATATGCGTTAATTCCTGCGAGGTCAGTTTGACGGATGCTAAACCAAAATAACATTAGTGTACCGTAATATTAGTTCGTGTGTGAAAGCATTGACTGATTGCTTGTTGGTTTGTATTTTGTGCTAGAACGGTACTTTTTCAACATTCCTTGTGAAGGAACTTCAGTGGGTGCAAGAACTACATGAGTTGGAACCAGAAAATAAATGTAAGGTTTTTAATCATTTCATCTATTATTCTCTGAATGTCTGGGGTACCGTGTGTATATTTTTATAATGTGTGTATAATGATTTAGTATTTATCAAATGTAGGGGCGATTCTTACGCTAATACATTTGTTACGGTTAGTTGATTTCCGAAACAACGAGAAGACTATTATGGAGTTAATTGAAACGCTAAAGTGTTTGGACAATAAACGTGCGCAGTATTATTGTGACCTTCGTAAGTTGTCATCACATTATCATACTTACTACTTACTAGCTGAGCTACTCGAAAGTGTTAAAGAAATAATAATGCATAATCGTTCACAATTTATCAATATTTTTGTTGTGACTTGCTCTGAATCGTTTTTGTATTCATTGATAGGTTTAGTTTTACCATTAAAATACTTTATAATGGAGAGATATATGTAATAAATAATCCCTTGCACTCATTGTAGGCAACAAATTAACTTTGGAGTGGAACATTATCAGACAGCTTGAATTGCAGCCTTCAGTGTGTCCTTTTATTCTGCCTCCGTTCTAAAATGCGCCCTGACTAGTGCCTTTCTGATTAAACGATGGAACGTTCAATTCGATCATGGAAAAACTGAGCAAATATATGAGTGGAAGATACTGAATAATTGTCATGCGATTTTATTATCTGTAATATCTGTAAATTATCTAGAAACCATTTTTATGTCCTTATAATTTTTGGTGCGCTGTTTACCCTATCAATTAAAACTAGTGTCATACGTTAAAGCCCTTTTCCAGTAGTTTGGTTAGTGTCGTATTGCTCGAGGCTATGAAATCATGTGATGCTACTGTCAGTTAAACTGTCAATAATTAGTATGCTAAAGAATATTTTTCAACGTATTTTTAACCGTTTCATGGGTGTTATTTCAAAATAAAGAAGATAAGCTTTGAAACGAAATATTTTTCTTTTCTCATTATTTCATCTTTAACACACGTTCGTTTTAGCCGTATCAGTAAACAACTATAATACCATTATCGGTCGTACCACTCTTCGGAGGTTGAAAGAGGGCATTCAATATAGGAATTTCATGTTTAGGCTATCATAATTTAATCCAACAGAACCGGAAAGGATTGTTATTGAGAATTATCACACCCGAACAATAGGACAAAATACCGAATCCTTTCATGCTTGAATTGAAGGTAAAGGCCAACATCCGCATTTACTGATTAAACAAATATGCAATTATTGCAAACAATGACTAGCGAAAATGATGGTGTTACTATTATGTTAACTACTAAATTAAACGTTCATGAGCAAAGTTAAACGGATTCAAGATTAGATTATCAACAGAAATAATTTACAGATTACAGCTGCTTGCAATTGCTCATTACTCCTATCTGCTGTACAAATGTGTAAACAATAACGTTCAATTATATTATAATATGCAGTACCCAGTCCGGTATCGATTAAAAGAAATACTTTTAAAAAAACAACAACTTCATGAGATTATTTTAATTGCAAGTCCTGCCACTTTGGCCATCGTACTAAAGCAGCTCGTTCGGGTTGGGTTTGCACATTTTAAGCTTACAATTACGCGTGTTAATTGCCGCAACAAAACTTATTTATATTTCAACCCTGGGGCATTGTGAGACTTTAGAATGAGACCCTTAATCATATTGATTTGTACGTATTTAATTGCAGGGATCGCTGAAGGTAATCAATAGTTTTATTATTACTCATCTAAATATCGTATTATATGAAGTTACTTATAATTTTATAATTTTAATATTATTGTTTATTACTGGAATTCAACGTTTTGCTCTGTGTTGTTATAAGGCCATAAATCTACATAATACTTACATTTAGCTTAGATTAGCGTATTAAAAAATTTCCGAATTGGGACCTCAGAGTCGTCTTTTCGTTAAATTATATATTCGTACCTTTCATACAGGAAGAGTGGTGAAGCGCAGTGGTGTAGGTATTCAGGATACAGAAATCTGCTATGAAAAATACGGTTGCTTTAGCAACGGAAGACCCTGGACATCTGTCGCCAGACCTCTATCAGCTTTACCGAAACCCCCCCATGAAGTGGGAACTCGCTTTCTCTTATTTACCAGAAATGACACTGCAGATGAAAAAACTGGATATGAACTTCTTCCTGACAAAGATGCTATACTGAGATTCTCTAAATTTGATAGCAATAGAAAAACAGTTTTTCTAATTCACGGATTCACGGACAGTCACACTTCTCCCTGGATGCAAAAAGCTAAAGATGGACTTCTGGAGAAGGTGTTTTACCATTGCAGAGGCATTACAGATTAGGATTGGAGTAGTTACAACATTTGCCATTAGTTATACTTACATTTACATAATTTCTTTTTGAAAAACAGGAAGACGTAAATTTGATTGCTGTGGATTGGGCACCAGGAGCAAAAAGCCCATATTTGTCAGCTACAGCCAACGCACGGTTGGTTGGAAGCCAGTTGAACTACATGATTCGATATTTGGAAGCCAAAACCACTTTGAATGCTAGAGATGTTCAAATTGTTGCCCATTCTATGGGAGCCCATGTCGCTGGATATGCCGGAGATAGACTTGATGGCCGACTTGGTGTCATTACTGGTGGGGACCACGAAAAATAAGATTTTCTCATGCAGAAATAAATTACTGTATACTATTTTGAAATTATTGTAATCTAATAGCCTTGGATCCGATGGAACCTTACTTTGGAGATACTGAGCCAATAGTGCGACTCGATTCTTCTGATGCTCAATTTGTCGAAGTGATACACACAAACGGAGAGACAGGCTTGAAATTCGGGCTTGGAATGCAGAAGTCAATGGGACATGTTGATATATATCCCAATGGTGGGAAATCGCAGCCTGGTTGCAAGGACACTTTAGGAAATATTGTCTCGTCAATTGTTAAATTCATTACATTAGATTTTGATGGTTAGTACGGATAGATTTTACAGACGTTAAAAATTAAGTAGTTTGGAGGTAATGAAAACCTAACATAACATTTTCTAATTTTAACTAACGTCATTTACTATTTTACAGGAGCGTTAAGCACCTGGGCCTGCAGTCATGCACGTGTTGTGGACTTTTATGTTGAATCCATTTCATCGTCTTGCCCATTTGTATCTCATTCCTGCAGTAGTTACAGTGACTACAACAAGTAAGAAATTTGGAGGTATAAATGTATGTGCTGCTGTCATTTTTTTGGAATTTGTGACCTAAAATTTCAATATCTAAAAATTAGGGGCAAATGTTTCTCCGAATGCTCTGGTGGTTCTTGTTACCTGTTGGGATATGGTTCTGACAAAACAAGAGGCACAGCAGTTTCTGGAGAATTCTACTTGAACACCGATAAAGACGGCACGTTCTGTTGTAAGTGTATTTGATCATTTAAATAACTATGAATAATCAGACCTTCAAGTGTCTTTAAAAATAATACTATACGAATTTAATGGAACACTTAATAAATTTCGCTTTATTTTAGTAAACATCGCTCAACCACAATCTGAAGTATCTGCGTCACAAGATAAAACTCAAGGTACAGTGACGGTGCAGATCAGATCCAGAAGAGATGGGAAAGTTTCGGATAAGTTCACTGTCGCAGAGTAAGCTACATTAATCCTTAAAATATTAAAAGACAAATGTGTTAAAATTATTCGAATGTCATATATATTTTAGTGGTAAAATTGTCGGTGGAGATAATCTGACAAGTTGGATCGAAGTTCCAAGTAGCTTAAGAATGACAGAGGAAAGGCCTCAAGTGATACTGCAGTACAAACGTGGTGGTCTCATTCCATCTCTCCAACCCAGATATCTAGTACTGAACCATTTCGCTATCAGGGTTATGGATAAAGATTTGCAAATGCAGACGTAAGAAACGACAAGTCCTTTTCATATTTATAGCTAACAATACATATGAAAAATAATGATAGGAAAAAACATAATTACATGTATCTATTGATTCTAGGATTGACTACGGCGCAGTTACTCTTGAGACAGGAGTAGATATTATTCTGTCGTAAATTACAAATGCCAAATCAATCTAAAAAACACAAATACTAGCCATCAATAAAGTATCCAGACTGTAAAAGTCTCTTATTAAAAACTTGAACAAATATAAAAGTATTTATTATTATGTGTACGCAATTACTCGGCAATGCTGCGCATCTGTTTTCTAAAACAGAAGTTACGGTGCAACAACTGTCGGAAGTTCTAACCAAATGCAGCAGGATATACGAAAAATTGTTGCACACAAAGTAAAGGAGGTTCAGAGAACTTTCAAAAATAGTTAGTAGGGCCTGAACACTTCTAAGGTAGTAACTGGATAATACTAGAAAACTTGCAAACAAATGGGGGGGGGGGACATTACCGCAGATTATTATTCTTTGTACGTTTACAGTCGTACGACACACATATATACTAGTCCATGATGGTTTTGCACATACCAAATCATTGGGACAGACACAAAATATATAGAAGTAGTTTTTGTTTTTCAGTAGCACACTTTTCGATTTAGGACTAATTGTTGCACTATTTTCATGAACGTCTCTTGTGAAATAAAAAATAACTTCTTATTCCGAACCACCTGGCTCATTCTATTTCTTTCAATCGAATTCTGAGCGTTCGATATCTTGGCAACTTGAAACAATAAAGCAATTATATCATCAACCAAAGGAGGAAACGCTACGCTCACTCGACACAAGGAAGGAATGGCAGCACTGAAAAACTCGGCTCGTTCTGGTGAAACAATGCCTAAAATAACCAAAATTACCTTTAGTGAATACGAAAATAACAATAATTGATTTTTAAAAATTTTCAAGTTAAACTACAAGTTACCTGATGCCATGCTAAGCATTGTTGCAATTGCATGTTTGGCGATACCGTAAGATTTAGGTAATGAACACTGCACAGCCAAGTGTGACATCATGACGATTGCAAAACACTAAAACAAATCGATCAATTTCAATCTATTCACAGTACATCCAAATACACTGTATATATTTTTCGTGTAAAAAACACAGATGCGTACCTGTTTTTCTAATTCGGGTTGAGCTAATAGCTCCGGTATAAAATCTAAGCATATGTGCAACGACGGGATACCTCTAACTGTGACAGGCAGAAGCTCCATGGGATATGACTGAAAATGTACAATAGTATTCGTCATATACCTCCGGTGAATGGAAAAAAATAAACCGTATCTTATTTGTCTATATCCTTAATGAATTTTACCTGGAAATGAATTAATTTAGCCGAATGGACATCAGCCATAAATAGCTGATGCAAAAATATACATATCAGTTGTTGAACCTCTTGACGGCATAAATCGTTTTCCATTGTCGACTGAAAAAAAATTAGAACAAGATGAAAGTTATGTGTCCACCCCACTACGTACAAAAATGTATTTTGTTTAATTCGCTTTACTGTCAGAAGTATTTGGACAGCTCTTGAATGTTTATATAAATTATGATTGTTTTAATAACTTACCTTCTCATTCTTTTGTATAAGACAGCATTCCAACAAAATCTGTATTATTGCACTTTCTTGAAGGGCTATCAAAGCCGTTTTCAGTTCGTCACGTTCAATCTCAGGAGCGATACAGCCAGGTGTAACTGCGTGAGGATGGTTTTCCTACAAGCCAATTTAAACTTTATAATCATTACAAAAAATACAATATTTTTTCGAAATACTGTCATGATCTTAGCTGTTTTACCAGCAAGTGCTTGTTGTAAAAATATTTTGATGCGGACATTGAAGCTGATAGCATGTGCAAAAGAATGCTTAGTATCGGGGCACATCGAAATACTCTGGGGTCACAGCGTAGAATTTGCACTGGGTCAAGGATTAAGTCGTCAGCTATTAAATACGTTGTCTCATCCAACAATGCATTTGTTGTCATTTCCCACAGATGACGAGGGTACACATTATTTAGAAGGAACCAGACATCTTTGTACAAGTCTGAAAAGTTTACAAATTATTCAGAAAAGAACGTTTTGTTTAGACTTTACTAGTAGGACCATCGTTGTATAAATTAATAGACGGATAGAAATAATTTTAATTTCTAATTACCATGCACTTTTCTCGGAACAGTTGGCCCAAGGACAACTTTAATGTTGAAAACAATCTCATTAGCATGTGACCAGAGAACATGTGGTGGTAATCTTTTACACGCTTCTAAAATTCCCACAAGTTTTGCCGAAAAATTAGGGCAAATTTCGAATGCTGAAATATAAATACACATTATTTCAAGTTGGCTGAATGAGCGACTCAAGATTATTACAAACCAATTTATTAAACAAAATATCTACCCTGATTAATTTCTTCTTTCGTTGGTTCGTCAGAATCAAAATAATGCTTAGAACCCAAAACAACTAAAGGATCCCGGCACTCCAAATTCGCAGAGCTAATTTCACCCAACCATTCATTAACTAAACAGAGCTGAGGGAAATGAGTGGTCAGAAGCTTGAGTAAAGGTGGAAATAATCCTGAATAAGAATGTTAAACACGTCAATATCAAAATTATGGAACTTAATGAAGCTGAAGTAGCCATTAGTCTTCATAGTATTTCATACCTCCACATTTGTGTTGGCCTTTTTGAGCTTCTTGCAAAAGGAACTTGACTGGTATCTGGGAGAATATTTTTCCAGAATAACTTTTGAATTTTTTTCCTGACAGTATTAATGTTTTTAAGTTGATTAGACGGTAGTCCTCGTACAGAAGAACATAGTATAGAACAAGCAGAGGAGCCGCCAAGTTTTCACTATTGATGGACTGAAAAACTTTCAATATTTCTTCGTCAGTAAAAGGTTCGTTATTAATATCTGCCGTTTTTGGAGTTATACCACCGAACCCTGTGGTGGTAGTCAAAATCGACTGTACATAGACTTCCATCAAGGCTGGCATGACAGGGTGAATGGGTTGTTCGGATGCCAGAATTTGCCTTAAATTGTCAAAATTCGAGAAAATCATAGTAATACTAATCATTGCGCAAAATTGATAGTAGGATCATGTAAAACCTTAACCTTACCGGTACACCCATTCCTTAATGGGAACACGATGTTTCATGCATGCTCTGGACTTAATAAGTTGATACACACAATGTACGGGCAAAAAACCAGCAATACTCGATTTCAAATTAGTTGTAACGGGAACTCGTACAGCATGTTGTGTGATCACCTATTGAAAGTAAAAAGCATTAAGTTAAAACAATGGCTTGCTGAGAGCTGCAAAAATATGTACGATGTAACATCAAAGCATAGTCACCTGTTCAGTAAATATTTCCTGGGTAAATATTTGTTTAATACGAGTCATTGTGTTGATTCGGATGGGAATTTTCATTCCAAGTGTCGTACAAACTAAGTCAGATATTGCATTCAACTGATTGCTGTGAAAGTGAATTGCCATGAGTAAGAGAATTTCACCGTATGAAGAATTTCCTTTTCCGGACCTAACATCAAGAGAATCATGTATCTGTATACTTTTAGAAATATATTTTGTTTAAAAAAGAATTAAATCTACTCACGTGTGCGAATCTTCTCTAATTAAGGACCTTATCCATTCAATTATTATCTTTTCATGTTCCAATAATGACACCATCGAGGGACAAGCAAGTAAAGTGCAAATGCCAAGTGTAACAAATCTGTGTCCAGGTCCATAGTCTGGAGCTTTCAGAGTTACGAGATTTACCAAATCATCAACTTCTTCATCTGTAAACCTATGATGAAAATATTTTTTAATGATTAACATGTTTCAAGCGTACGCAAGTATATACAATATACAACCAAAACCAATTAAATTTCGTACTTAAACGCAGCAATCCCTTTGAGAGCGCATATCAGCCGTAACAAAGATGAGGCTTGAACCGCATGAGATGCCTTTATAACCTTAGTCGTTCTATTGACCAATGTCTTCAGGTATGTCCAGACTGCTGTTCTCATATGCATCAAAGAACTTGTGGATTCTATTTTTCGCTAAAATGATGGAAGATGTATACAGATTTTCTAAATTAACAAAGTCTGGTAAGGCTGATAAGAAAATAGTCTGCTTTAACACACTATAGCTTACTTTCTGTCCATTCCTGACGTAGTAAGAAAACCAATTTCGAACTTGTTGGTCATTTCCAAGAAGTACACCAGATAAGAAAGGAATGAGATTGTTTTCAACATCGGCATCTGTATGATCATAAAACAATTTTTGTACAACGAATAAATAATACTCATTTTCTTTATGGCACCTGTGCTTACCTAAACTCAACAGTATGGATAACGCTGGCATTCGGCAGAGTTCAACCTATATACAAAGTGACAATTTAAGAATAGACTACAAGATATATTGAGTAATATAATTGATTCATTTAATAGCGTACACATCTTGACCGAATCAGCAAACTGTTCCTGGGATTCATTTTGCACAAAAGTTTAAGAGCTTCTAAGCGTACAAGCCCTCCTTCGGTCTCCTCTTCGCATTTCTCCCCATTCGAAATTAGATGAAGGCATACTTCGGTGAAAGCATCCGGCATATTTGCAACTAACCGACAAATTATCCACGGACCATGCTGAACATGAAGCATAGCTTCGCACACCTGTAAAATGAAAACACAAACATTAAAATCATAGGTCTTCTCATAAAATGCTGTAACGACACGAACTTGAATCTACACAATGTTAGCTACGCAACCGAAACCACTTACGTCGCATATGGACAATAAATTTGGAAGCTCCACCAACGCTATGCTGATCGTGTCACAAACATCTTCAACATATACAAAATGGTCAAATAAGTCAGAAGATTTCATGTAATACTCCTGACGTGGTTCGTGCATCTAAAAAAAATTCAAGCAGTCATATAAGTTAATTGACTGAAGTCAAATCACAAAATTAGGATACCAACAAAAATTCGTACCTGAGAAATGATTAATAAGAGCTCAGACAGCACCAATCTTAATCTCCTTGTCGCATCCGACCGCTCGTAGTCAATTGCTAGCGCATGTTGAAGGGACTGGACCAATACACTATCCTGTTCACGGTTCCCCAACTTTTGTCTAATTGAAGCCAAAATAATCACATTCATTCCGCAAAATTACAATATGATACTATACAAAAACAGCAATAATCTGTAAATAAAATACCAAATTATTTCCTAAACGTCACAAAATATTAGGTTACATGATACTCACCTCAACTGGAGCTCCTTCTTGACGTCAACTTCCAATGTTTGAAAGTCTACGGAAAGCAAAGCCACGATGTTATTCACAGGCTCAATATCCGACAAAGATACTAAAATCTTCTGACGAAACTCCACAGGTCGGCACTGTAAGTCTCCCGCCTGGATCAAGCTCGATCTGACCAGGATGGATAGGAAAGGTCTCAAGTCATCCGCAGTAAATTTCTTCAAATCGTCCACATTCCCTGCTTCAATGCACTGAAATGCTTCCGGATTCGCCGGGTCTGGCAACATCGTCCCAGTTCTACAAAACCAATATCAATTAAACCATATTTTCGGCTCAAAAAAAAAATACCCGCTTCAATTTCTCACACTCCCCTCCCACCACTAATATTTAATAGCTTCATCCTTCATGCTTCTTTAACTCTTGCTAAAACTCTTCCAAAAGACATTATAATACTTTAAAACAAAAAACTGTCGTTCGAAATCGTTTCAACTACATACATGTACAAATCCCGCAAGGGACTTTGATTACAAATACTTACCTCAATATTCACACAAAATTCTATTTTTACTGAAGTCGAAAACTCCACTTTATATAAAAATTATAGGAAGAGCAACATTACTTAAATTAATAGTATTAATAGGAAATCTTTGAAGATACAAATAGACCCAATTATTAACTTTTACCTGTGTAACTAGAAAAGAATTTCCTAAATTAACCAAGTCGTTTCTTCGATGCTTCTTTAATTCCAAATGTTTCAGGTGAGGTGAGATCCAACATTCAACAGAACGACATTCGAAAATGTTTTGTTCCCGGCAATATAAAGATATCCTTGGAACAGTACGAGTCCTTTAATTTAACGCCGAGAGAAGGACTACAAAACTGATAGTTATGTATAAGCAGTGTGAGAAATGTTAAGGACAGTGTTTGCACGCACATGTTCAATCCCTACTTTACGGTCTCATGGGACAGGTCCTGCAGAGACGCTCACAAGCATTACAGAAGCCACTGCGGGGCTCACTGAAATTTTTAACTGTACCAAGAGGTCTTTCAGTAATGCTTTGCCATATGCCAAAGATTCCATTTCATGCATGAGCATAAAATATCCAATTAACTTGGTAAAGATCAAGGGTTATTAATGGTAATAAACAGTCGTAGCAAAAATCTTAGCACATAATAAAATGATTTTTAGGGGCGAAGGTAAAAAGTAAGAAACCTGTTGATTTTGAAGGAGATCGGCTCATCCCTTTGACCTCACAAAATTAAGTTACGTCACATATAAACACATGCATATACATAAGTGCAGAGGGGGATGTTAGCGCCTTCTGTAATTATTACTTCTATTAAATTGTCTTTCATAGCGAAGGGGTAGATGTCGCACAAATTTAATTTGAATGTGTGATTTTTCAAAATGTATGTATGCATGCATACTGATTACGATCATACGGGGGAATTTAAATTAATTGTTTGTTCAATATAATAACAACGACACCGACGTATACGTACTCGAGGTTGTCCAGAAACGTTTTAATCCCCACGAGTATGTGTAAAATATTTGATGACCAATAGTGAACGCTCACTAGTAACGGTATTATTTATAGGCCTTTTAGGGCATTTATATGCGAACGATCAGATGATAGATTAACGGTGGTATTCAAGTTACATTTAAATACTCACACTAACACTAGAACTAGCTTGAGTGTGAGTCAGAGAATGAGTGTGAGTACTAGTGGCAATGGAATACAAGTTTCCACCACTCAAAAATAAAACCAGCACTCATGTGAGTGAGCCCTTACAGTTGGGATCTGAAGTAATTATGTATAAGTAGTTACCGGCATTAATGAAAAATTCATTTAAACAATTTCATTCAAAGCAGAAGACAATTTATTATTGTAATTTTCACACACAAAATGACACAAACAACTTACAATAATTCTCCCCAAAAACATCAAATTCTGGACAAGTTCCTCCTTTAGGTACATCCGAACGAGGATTTTTAATTTCCTTTGTGAAATCCCCTCAACACGTTATTGAAAACAAAAAACCAATAGTTTTCAACGACGCCAAAGAAAAGGTATGGAAAAAATTGGCAATAGAATTCAACTCCCACCCTTCAACCCACAATTGTAAATATGTATTGTGAATATTATTATTATTATTATTATTTATTGGTTCAAGGATTCTTTTCGGGCGGCGCCCATATCATCCATACATTATTATTAACTTGATAAATAAAAAAGGAGATTACTCCTAATAGTAGAATTGTAGACATACTTAAAAATATCACACATAAAATCTTTGGAGGGGTCTCTAAAGAGTGCAAGAAGAGGAATTTCAGAATTATATTCACTAATATTATATTTTCCTAGTATCGAACGTCTAGGTAGGTTGTATAAACTACACCTGGTTAGGAGATGTACGAGATTATCCGGTTCCTGGAGATTACAGTCAATGCAATGGTTGGGGAAGGAGAGTTTGAACTTAACTCTGGTGGTATATAAGGTCGGAGAGTTAAGCCTGATGTTGGCAAACAAGCGGATATACTGGAAGGGCATGTTGTGCGTGAGATATCTCGAGGTAGAGAAGTGAGATTTGATGTATTTGGTATTGTGAATATGATTCGGGGAACGGATGGTTGAGAAATGAAAACTGTGTCCGCAATTATTACTGATTGAAATGACCCAGTGGCCAAAAATCTTAATGCGACAAGTATCTGAAAAATAATTGGAACATGTCCACCGTTAGATGATAGTAACTGAGTTTTGACAATTGGTAACAGGAATGCGGCACTTATAAGGTTTTACTAAATCGAAATCTCTCCCGAAATAAATTGTCACTGAAGAGTTCGAAGGGATTTGATAAATCTTTTAAATTCCTGAGGTTCAGTTTAAACAGATTTTTAAACTTTTGGAGGCGTTCAAATCGCTGATAGGTTATGCTCCTTTGCTGCACCTTTATTTTAAATAAGTCTCAATTGACGCATGTACATATGTAACTTCAGGCGAGTGGAGAATCTAGTGACCAAATTGGTGACTTAATGTGTCACTCACTAACGGGAGTGCACTTACTGAGTGGAGGTTGAGAAAACTCAACCTGAATACCAAAACGTCACTCCCACTCAAAAATTTGTGAGTTGAGTGCGGATTTGAGTGGGAGTGTAGCAACCTGAATACCACCATAAGTTTATACATCACATAGTGGCGCTTCGCCCCTTAGTGACTTAGGGTGGTATTCAGGTTACTACACTCACACTCAAACCCACACTCAACTCACAAATATTTGAGTGCGAGTGGCGTTTTGGTATTCAGGTTCAGTTTTCTTAACCTCCACTCAGCGAGTAAACTCGCGTTAGTGAGTGACGCGTTAAGTCACCAATTTGGTCCCTAGATTCTCCACTCGCATGTACTTACATATGTGCTTCAATTTAGCGGATTATAAAAAACTTGATTGTTAAAAATAAAAGATGGAGAAACGGATTATAACCAATAAGCGGTTTGAACTCTTCCAAAAGTTCAAAAATCTGCTTAAACTGAACCGCATGCATTTAAAAGATTTTTCGAATCCTTTCGAACTTTTCAGTAACAATTCATTTCGGGAGAGATTTCGATTTAAGAATACGCGTTCCTGTTACCGATTGTCACAACTCAGTTACTATCATCTAAAGGTGGGCATGTTCCAATTATTTTTCAGATATTTTGCATTAAGATTGTTGGCCACTGGGTCATTCCAATCAGTAATTGCGGACACAGTTTTCATTTCTCAACCATCCGTTCCCCGAATCATATTCGAAATATTTACAACTGTGGGTTGAAGGGTTGGAGGCTGGAGTTGACTTCTATTGGCAATTTTTTCCATACCTTTTCTCTGGCATCGTTGAAAACTATTGGTTTTTTTTCAATAACGTTTTCATGGGATTTCACAAAGGAAATTAAAAATCCTCGTTCGGATGTACCTAAAGGAGGAAACTAGCTTGTCCAGAATTTGAAGTTTTTGGGGAGAATTATTGTAGGTAATTTGTGTCATTTGTGTGTGAAAATTAAAATAATAAACTGTGTTCTTAGAATGAAATTCGTTTATTTAAATGAATTTGTCATTAATCCCTGTAACTATTTACACACAATTACTTCGTATGTTTCCCAACTGTAATGGGTCACTCATGTGAGTGCTGGTTTTATTTTTGAGTGGTGGAAACTTGTATTCCATTGCCACTAGTACTCACACTCATTGTGTGATTCACACTCAAGCTAGTTCTAGTGTTAGTGTGAGTATTTAAATGTAACTTGAATACCACCGTTAGCATGTAGTGCTTGTAGACAGACCCTATTGCGAAGGTCTGGCTGTCTGTATAGGCTGTATTGTCCGCACGATATCTGCAGAAGCTTTGCTACTACACACTAAATTTTTTTTTACCGGGAAAGATCATGCAAAAGGGAAGAACCCTATTGTTTTTGAAGAATATCGTATCATCCGTTTGACCTCACAAAATTAAATGAGCTCACGTATAAACTCATGGTAATGCATATGTGTCCACAATGGGGAGTACAGCTTGCGCCATCTATTGTAGGATTTGTTGTTGACACGGAATTGCAAAAAGGAAGAACCCTATTGTTTTTGAAGGACATCGTGTCGTCCGTTTGACCTCCAAAAATTAAATGAAGTCACGTATAAACTTATGGCAATACATATGTAGACAAAGTACTACATATCGCATGCTTCATTCGTCTTGCAAAGTGACGTTTATTTTTTTTCCTCAGTTAACATCTTTGACCAGTACATATAACTGACCATAACGGGGGGGGGGGGAATTAAAATATACGTTTCCTTGTACACACCACATTACTGTTAATAGCCCTTGTTGCCACATTCCGCCGGAGCTTCGCCCCCTAGTGACTTAGCACGTAGTGCTCATCACAGATGATTTTTTTAATGTACTGAATGACCCTTTGGTTGGTTTCAAGGTATGGTTTTTCTAATATCCAGGAAATTGTTGATAAAATATTACATGATTTTGCAATTTTTTTTTTGCTTTGATTGATTTGGAAATTTTGCAGATTGAAAAAATGAAACTAAGTATACCCATGTGGTATCGTCGGAAGGTGGATGAAAAATTGTATTTGCATTTAATGTCCACTCAAGCCTTTGAACTTCATCGAGAACCCAAAATTGTATTCTGACAATTAAATAGTGGGCATATTCAATATTATGAGAAGTAATTCTTGTCCTTATTTGGAAAATTTGCATCTAAAATTTAAGTGTGGGATGGACAAGATAAAGACTTTCAAAAATAAGGTAATAATTACTACTATATTGATAGAATGCCGTGGATGGAAACGGAAACTACTCGTATTTTAAAACGCAAATACAAGTTAAAGTCAGCTGAATATTTTGCCTCATTAGTGTATTTCCTGAAGCACTCCCTGTCCGACACTCATGAAACTTGCTAGCAAATTAAACCTGATATCTTCGGATGAGTCTGATGCAATAATTCTCCGTAGTAGTAAATTTGGGACGATTATTGGCTATTAAACTAAATGTGATTTAAATTTATTATCATGTGTGAACTCTTTGTCTCCATTAGTGACCAATTGTAGTGGAATATTCTGTTCATTACACTGAATATTGCAATCACTTGATGACACACGTGTAGAGCTGACTGCCAATGCAGATTCCCCAGGCGTAGCCTGCGAACGTGTTTGTCCAAACATGGCTACGTAATATGGCTTCTGCCGCTGACCACACGGATTCCTGGAATCACAGATAGCGAAACATTTCGTTTCAAAATCATATTGTTTATTGCATATGTTTAAATGGTACACTAAAATTATCAAATTATTTTAGTTGTAGCCTTGAAATTACCCATTGCTGTTGTTGCGCTGTTTATCGAACAAATCGTCTCCCGGGATCCATGAGTCTTGAACTACAGGTTCCGAGAACCTGACACTGCGTGTCTTAGTTACCTCAGGATTTATTTTCTTAGACTTTAAGTTGCTCTTGAAAGGCTTGTTGATAAATGCATCAGGAGTGCTGTCGGACTCTAAAGTGGCCACGGAAGGGGGGTTCAAAATCAACTCCGTAGATGAACCTGGAACGCTTCCATCCGAATTCACAACTGCTTGATCCACAGTGACATCACTCAATAAGTTGGATGAAGCGGAGTCCAAAATAGCTGAATCCTCATCAATTACGGGTATACTATATGAGCAACTTGGTAATGCTAAGTCGATGCTGCTAGAATTTTGAGCTTGACTGGGTTGATTTTCATTAAAACGTTTCCCCCACGTAATATCCTTCAAGTTCATAAGATCTGTTGATGATATGTCCGGGGTCATTGTGGCAGAGCTACAGCAACTGTTAATTTTTGTAACATTGCAAGAATTGTCATCCGGGCAGTCTGATAGTTCAATGTCATGTACTTCCTTTATAGGATTATTCTCCTTTGAAAATGTGCAATTATTAGCATGGTCTAATGCGCTTAGATCCTTCAGAATACTGTTAATAGCTCGGTTTATAGCAGTATCCCTATTTTCAGGATCTATACCCTCTTCAAATTCTCCAGTAATTCTATTCAGTTGAAGGAGCAAGCTCTCTTTGGTCCTTTGAGGATTTGAACATTTTAGTCGACTGAATTGCAATGCTTTCAATGTCATTTCTCCCGCACGATCGAATTCCTCATTGGTCGAATCATTTTTATCATCTTTACCAACATTCCAGTCTGACAAGGTGGGGGAGTTATTCAGAACAACTTTGTCTACGGAGAAAATTCTGTACGCAGCATATTGGTTAGGGCATTTGGAACAACCAGAGGAAGAAGTTGTAGCCACACATGATTGTGTTTGGCATGGGTAAGTACTCCGATTATCACAAATTGAATTATTCGGAGAGTACCCATATCCTTGGGATGAGGAGGCCACGGGATAGAACTCTCTGGGTGGTTCACTCAGATATTCTTTCCTTCTGTACGGAACGGAGCACAACCGCAGAACATCTTGCTCTCTAACTTCCGTCAAAAGTTTGGCATAGTCTCTAAGATACTTATCTAAATATGATCTCAACCGTTGGAAAGATTCTTCGGACATGGGTAAAGTTGCTAAATTGAAGTCCATAAGTTCATTAACGGATTCAGTACTGACCCCTGTACATCCCTTTCTCTTGCTCATAGGTCTCGGCTGAAAACAGTGCCGTGTTTCTAAAGTACGGTGTCTGAGTGCCTCATTTTTTAATTCATCCATCAACTTGGTATCCTTTGACTTTCTTAGTTGGGGTTTTTGAGAAATTCCGGCCCGTATCAATTTTCTATCTGTTACACTGGTTTTACCCTTTTGGAAAGACTTTTTGGTTGGAACACACAGAACTTGAGTACCACTGTCACAGATGTTTTTCTTTTTAGTGGAAGTAAATTCATCACAATTTTGATTGGAGTTTCTGATATTGTCTAATTTGCTGCGTGGTTTGCTTTTTGGAATTGCAAAAAAGCCATCTTTCGTCCGAACCGTTCCGGGGGGACATTCTCCAGAACTGGGGTAAATGACGGAGAATGGAGACTGAAACTGGGTTCGAGCTGCACCTGACTTTTTCTTTCGATCTGGCGTCATTGAGAAGTATCCTGGCAAGTTGTCACAAAAGTCGAGTTTAGATTTATCACTTGATACAGAATTTCGGCCCAAAGATGGTTTTCTTTTTAAGTCTGGTATTCCTGGAATGGTTTTTCAATTGTTTAAGTTTGATTGAAGGATTTCCAAAAGATAAAACGTTTATAAAATATAGTTCACCTTTCCTAGATGCATTGTAATTCGTTCGTTGTAGATCCCCAGAAAAGGGACCCTGTTTTCCAGGTGTGCCCTTTTTGGTTGAGGGCACCCCGTTGTTACTAAAACGATTACCTTTGCTGTTTCCCCCATCTGTTGAAGTTCCTTCATTATTATTGGCTCCACCAGCATCTCCTGACATCAAATAATTTTTACGTCATTAGTTGTTAGCTAGATGCATTAGTTGTCATTCTTATCATTACATGACATTTTTATACATTTTCATACCTTTACGCTTGCCTTTCGGTGTACCTAGTTTGCTGGGTTTTCTGTCAACTCCAGTTTTAGTTCCACTGTCTTCTTGATCATTCCCATCTGGAAATCCAGCCCCTCCTGGACGAGGACCGCTTGAAAATCCAGCACTTTGTGGCCCATCAAGAAATTCAACCCCTTTATAACCAGGCCCGACCGGAAATCCAGGACCTGTTTGCCCTTGTCCATATGAAAATTTTGTCCCTATTTCACGAGGGTCAAGAAGATCTGTTCTCCCCAGATCTTTCCGTTTATCCGCACCTACTCTGCCTGGAATACAACATATATACTTTAAGATTTAAATAACAAAGCAAAGGTCTAATTATTAGGCCGACTTCCCGTACTAAAGTCATTTGTTAATGTAATAGAAATGTATCGCATCCAAAAATGATAGCACCCGGGCTAGAACCATATAGAGTATTGGTGTGACAGCTACCTATAAATTGACCATCGGGACCTACGCCAGGTGTATTCTGACCACCTGGACCAGCGCCAATTCCATATTGACCATAGGGACCCATGTCTGCTAGATATTGACCATCGGGACCTGTGCCTGCTCCATATTGACCACCGGGACCTGCGCCTGCACCATATTGACCATCGGGACCTGCGATTGCTCCATATTGACCACCAGGACCAGCGCCTACTCCAAGTTGACCACCGGGTCCTGCGCTTGCTCCATATTGACCACCGGGACCTGCCATTGCTCCATACTGACCACCAGGACCAGCGATTACTCCAAGTTTACCACCGGGACCTGCGCCTGCTCCAAGTTGACCACCGGGACCTGCGATTGCTCCATATTGACCACCAGGACCAGCGCCAATTCCATATTGACCACCAGAACCTGCGCCTGCTCCATATATTCCACCGGGACCAGCGCTTGCTCCATATTGACCACCGGGACCTGCGATGGCTCCATATTGACCGCCAGGACCAGCGCCTACTCCAAGTTGACCACCGGGTCCTGCGCCTGCTCCATATTGACCACCAGAACCTGCGCCTGCTCCATATTGACCACCGGGACCTGCGATTGCTCCATATTGACCACCGGGACCTGCGATTGCTCCATATTGACCACCAGGACCAGCGTCTACTCCAAGTTGACCACCGGGACCTGCACCTGCTCCAAGTTGACCACCGGGACCTGCACCTGCTCCAAGTTGACCACCGGGACCTGCGCCTGCTCCAAGTTGACCACCAGAACCTGCGCCTGCTACATATTCACCACCGGGACCACTGTCAGCTCCAACTTGACCAACGGGACCAGTTCCAGCTCCAGTTTGACGATCGGGGTCTGTTCCATATTTACTATCGGCACCAGGGACAGCTCCATATTCACTGCCGGGAACAACGCCAGGCCTACTATGACCCTCGGGGCCAGTTCCATATTGACCACCGGGACCCACGCCAGCAGCATAATGACCACCCGGAACTTGGCTAGAGCGACCTTGACCATCGGAACGTGTCCCTTCTCCATAAAGACCATCGGGACCTTTTCCTGCTCCATGTTGACTACCGCGACCCACGACAGCAGCATATTGACCATCGGGGCCAGTCCCATATTTACTATCGGAACCAGGGCTAGCTCCATATTCACCACTGGGAACAACGACAGGCCTATTTTGCATATCGGGGCCAGTGCCAAGTTGACCAACGGGACCTGTGCCTGCTCCATATTGACCACCAGCACCTGGGATTGCTGCATATTGACCACCAGGACCTGCGATTGTTCCATATTGACCACCAGGACCAGCGCCTACTCCATATTGACCACCAGGACCAGCGCCTACTCCATACTGACCACCGGGACGAATGCCTGCTCCATATTGACCATCAGGACCAGTGCCGGCTCCAACTTGACCACCGGGACCCGTTTCAGCTCCATATTGACCATCGGGGCCAGATGCATATTGACTATCGGGATGAGCTCCAGTCCCATACTGACCAACCGGACCGACGCCAGGCCTAATTGGTCCATCAGGACCTGTTCCAATTCCATCATGACTACCGGGGCCAGCTCCATATTGACCACCAGGACCTATGCCAGATCCATATTGACCATCGGGCCCAGCCACATATTGACCACCGGGACCTGAGCCAGGCATATTTTGACTATCGTGAGCTTTACCAGCCATATTTTGCCCCGCGGGGCCAGCTCCATATTGACCTCCGGATCCTGTGACAACTCCAGTATTCCCATCTGGACCAGATCCGTATTGACCACCGGGACCTACGAGAGGTCTATTTTGACCATCATGGCCAGATATATATTGGCCATCGGGACCTACACCATATCCGAATTGGCCATCGGGCCCAGCTCCATATTGACCACCGGGACCTGCGCCAGGTCTATTTTGACTATCGGGACCTTTACCAGCTACATTTTGTCCCGCTGGGCCGGCTCCATATTGACCTCCGGATCCTGTGACAACTCCAGTATTCCCATCTGGACCAGATCCATATTGACCACTGGGACCTACGAGAGGTCTATTTTGACCATCGGCAACTACACAATATCCAAATTGGCCATCGCGCCCAGCTCCATATTGACCATCGGGTCCTGCGCCAGGCATATTTTGATTATCGGGACCTTTACCAGTTACAATTTGTCCCGCTGGGCCGGCTCCATATTGATCTACGGATCCTGTGACAACTCCAGGATTCCCATCTGGGCCAGCTCCATTTTGACCACCGGGACCTGCGCCCTGCCTACTTTGACCATCGGGACCTGTTTGTGCTCCATGTTGACCACCGGGACCGGCTATAGCTCCGATTGGACCCCCAGCACCGGCACCATATTGACCAGATATATATTGGCCATCGGGACCTACACCATATCCGAATTGGCCATCGGGCCCAGCTCCATATTGACCACCGGGACCTGCGCCAGGTCTATTTTCACTATCGGGACCTTTACCAGCTACAGTTTGTTCCGCTGGGCCGGCTCCATATTGACCTCCGGAACCGGTGACAACTCCGGTATTATAATCGGGGCCATATCCTTGTTGACCACCGGGACCTACGCCAGGCCTATTTCGACCATCGGGACCTATTTGTGCCCCATGGTTACCACCGGGACCGGATATAGGTCCATTTGGAACACCAGGGCCGGCGCCATATTGACTATCGGGATACGCGCCAGCTACATTTTGACCACCGGGACCTACGCCAGGCCTACTTTGACCATCGGGACCTGTTTGTACTCCATGTTGACCAGCGGGACCTACACCCCGCCTACTTTGACCATCGGGACCTGTTTGTGCTCCATGTTGACCACCGGGACCGGCTATAACTCCGATTGGACCCCCAGCGCCGGCACCATATTGACTATCGGGATACGCACCAGCTCCAATTTGTCCAGCAGGACCTACACCATGCCTACTTTGACCATCGGGACCTGTTTGTGCTCCATGTTGACCACCGGGACCGGTTATAGCTCCGATTGGACCCCCAGCGCCGGCGCCATATTGACTATCGGGATACGCACCAGCTCCAATTTGTCCAGCAGGACCTACGCCAAGCCTACTTTGACCATCGGGACCTGTTTCTGCTTCATGTTTACCATCGGGACCGGTTATAGTTCCATTTGGTCCCCAAGGGCCGGCTCCATATTGACTATCGGGATACGCACCAGCTCCATTTTGACCACCGGGACCGGTTATAGCTGCATTTGGACCCCAAGGGCCGGCTCCATATTGACTATCGCGATACGCACCAGCTCCAATTTGACCAGCGGGACCTACGCCAGGCCTACTTTGACCACCGGGACCTTTTTCTGCTCCATGTTGACCACCGGGACCGGTTATAACTGCATTTGGACCCCAAGGGCCGGCTCCATATTGACTATCGTGATATGCACCAGCTTCCTTTTGACCCCCGGGACCTACGCCAGGCCCCATTTGACCATCGGGACCTGTTTGTGCTCCATGTTGACCACCGGGACCTACGCCAGGCCACATTTGACCATCGGGACCTGTTTGTGCCCCATGTTGACCACCGGGACCGGTTATAGTTCCATTTGGTCCCCAAGGTTCGGCTCCATATTGACCACCGGGACCTACGCCAGGCCCCCTTTGACCATCGGGACCTGTTTGTGCCCCATGTTGACCGCCGGGACCGGTTATAGTTCCATTTGGTCCCCAAGGTCCGGCTCCATATTGACCACCGGGATCTACGCCAGGCCCCCTTTGACCATCGTGACCAGTTGTTGCTCCAAATTGACCACTAGGATCTGTGCCAACTCCGTTTACACCACCGGGACCTGCGCCAGATCCTTGTTTGCCATCGGGACCAACTCCATACTGACCGCCTGGACCTACGCTAGGCCAACTTTGACCATTAGGACCTGTTCCAGCTCCATATTTACTATCGGGATACGCACCAGCTCCATTTTGACCACCGGGACCTACGCCATGCCTACTTTGACCATCGTGACTAGTTGCTGCTCCAAATTGACCACTAGGATCTGTGCCAACTCCGTTTACACCACCGGGACCTGCGCCAGATCCTTGTTTACCATCGGGACCAACTCCATACTGACCGCCTGGACCTACGCTAGGCCAACTTTGACCATTAGGACCTGTTCCAGCTCCATATTTACTATCGGGATACGCACCAGCTCCATTTTGACCACCGGGATCTACGCCAGGCCCCCTTTGACCATCGTGACCAGTTGCTGCTCCAAATTGACCACTAGGATCTGTGCCAACTCCGTTTACACCACCGGGACCTGCGCCAGATCCTTGTTTACCATCGGGACCAACTCCATACTGACCGCCTGGACCTACGCCAGGCCAACTTTGACCATTAGGACCTGTTCCAGCTCCATATTTACTATCGGGATACGCACCAGCTCCATTTTGACCACCGGGACCTACGCCATGCCTACTTTGACCATCGTGACCAATTGCTGCTCCAAATTGACCACTAGGATCTGTG
Organism: Allacma fusca; assembly: GCA_947179485.1. Taxonomy (NCBI): domain Eukaryota; kingdom Metazoa; phylum Arthropoda; class Collembola; order Symphypleona; family Sminthuridae; genus Allacma; species Allacma fusca. The sequence continues at coordinate 15,809,269 of OX359250.1, read as the reverse complement.
CCAACTCCGTTTACACCACCGGGACCTGCGCCAGATCCGTGTTTACCATCGGGACCAACTCCATACTGACCGCCTGGACCTACGCCAGGCCAACTTTGACCATTAGGACCTGTTCCAGCTCCATATTTACTATCGGGATACGCACCAGCTCCATTTTGACCACCGGGACCTACGCCAGGCCTACTTTGACCATCGTGACCAGTTGCTGCTCCAAATTGACCACTAGGATCTGTGCCAACTCCGTTTACACCACCGGGACCTGCGCCAGATCCGTGTTTACCATCGGGACCAACTTCATACTGACCGCCTGGACCTACGCCAGGCCAACTTTGACCATTAGGTCCTGTTCCAGCTCCATATTGACCACTAGGATCTGTGCCAACTCTGTTTACACCACCGGGACCTGCGCCAGATCCGTGTTCACCATCGGAATGAAGTCCATACTGACCACCTGGACCTATGCCAGGCCAACTTTGACCATTGGGACCTGTTCCAGCTCCATATTGACCACTAGGATCTGTGCCAACTCCGTTTACACCACCGAGACCTGCGCCAGACCCGTGTTCACCATCGGGTCGAAGTCCATACTGACCGCCTGGACCTACGCCAGGCCAACTTTGATAATTGGGACCTGTTCCATCTATATATTGACTGTCAGGATGATTGCCAGCTCCATATTCAACCCCCGGACCTACGCCAGGTTGACCTTGACCATCAACACCTGGTCCTGCTCCGTATTGACCACTCTGTCCTGTGCCAACTCCAGCATTACCATCTGGGACAGATCCATATTGACCACCGGGAACTGCGCCAGGCCTACTTTGACTGGGACCTGTTGCTGCTCCATGCTGGCCAACGGGCCCGGTTCCAGCTCCATTTTGACCATCGGGGCCAGGAGCATGTTGACCATTGGGACGAGTTCCACGTTGACCATCGCGGCTAGTTCTATATTGACCACCGACACCCACACCAGCACCATATTGATCATCGGGGCCAGGAGCAAATCGACCATCGGGGAGAGTTCCATATTGACCATCGGGGCGATTTCTATATTCACCACCGCCAGACCGACGTTGACCATCGGCGCGTGTCCCTTCTCCATAATGACCATCAGCACCTTTTCCTGCTCCATGTTGAGCACCGGGACCAACCCCAGGCCTACTTTGACTATCGGGAGCTGTTTCTGCTCCATGTTGACCACCGGGACCTACGCCAACTCCATTTTGACCCCCGGGGCCAGATCCATATTGGCCACCAGGACCTACTCCAGTCCTATTTTGACTACTGGAATCTTTGCCAACTTCATGTTGACCACCGGGACCTACGCCAGGCATATTTTGACCGTCGGGACCTGTTCCTACTCTCTGTTGACCACCGGGACCGGTTGCAACTCCATTTTGACCACCGGGACCTTCGCCAAATGCATATTGACCTTCGGATCCAGCCTGATATTGTCCACTGGGACCTGTACCAACTCTATATTGACCCCCGTGACCTACACCAGTACTATTTTGACCATCGGGACCTTCTTCTGGTCTATATTGACTACCGGGACCTAGACCAGGCCTATTTTGACCATCCAGGTCAGAACCGTATTGACCACCAGGACCTACGCCAGACCTATTTTGACTATCTGTACCCGTTCCTGCACCGTATTGACCCCCAGGACTAGTTGCATATTCACCACCGGGATTAGTTGCATATTGACCACCGGGAATATTTCCATATTGACCACCGGGACTAGTTGCATATTGACCACCGGGAATATTTCCATATTGACCGCCGGGACCTACGCCAGATCCATTTTGACCGCCAGGACCTGCGCCAGGCATATTTTGACTATCGGGACCTTTTCCACCTCTCTGTTCACCGGTAGCTGATCCAGCTCCATTTTGTCCTCCAGGGCCAGCTCCATATTTACTATCGGGATGAACGCCAGTTCCATATTGACCTCCGAGGCCCGATTCATATTGTCCACCGGGACCTACGCCAGTCCTATTTTGATCATCGGAATATGTCCCTTCTACGTATTGTCCACCGGGGCCAGATATATATTGGCCACCGGGACCCACGCCAGGCCTATTTACTCCATCAGGACCTGTGCCTGCTCCATATTGACCACCGGAACGTGTACCTGCTCCATTCTGACCACTTGGAGCCGATCCAGCTGCAATTCGACCATCGGGTCCTGTTCCATACCCATATTGACTATCGAGACCACTGCCAGATCCATATGGACCACTGGGACCAGATACACCACCATATTGACCTCCTGGCCCGGTGGCAGTTCCATGTTGATCACCGGGACCAGATCCAGTTCCACGTTGATCACTGGGACCAGATCCAGTTCCACGTTGACCACCTGGACCAGTTAAATCTCCATATTTGCCTTCGGGGCCAGTTTGATGAGGATCCCCGGGTCCAGATCCAGGCCCTTGTTGAGGGCCGTAACCGGATTCAGGTCCATATTTGCCTCCGGGGCCAGTTTGATTAGGATCCCCAGGTCCAGATCCAAGCCCTTGTTGAGGGCCGTAACCTGATTCAGGTCCATATTGACCACCTGGACCACTTACAGCTCCATACTGACCTCCGGGGTCAGTTCCAGTTTGATGAGAACTCCCGGGTCCAGATCCAGGACTTTGTTGAGGGCCGTAACCGGATTCAGGTCCATATTGACCACCTGGACCAGTTACAGCTCCGTTTTGACCTCCGGGTCCAGTTCCAGTTTGATGAGAACCCCCGGGTCCAGATCCAGGCCCTTGTTGAGGACCGTAACCCGATTCAGGTCCATATTGACCACCTGGACCAGTTACAGCTCCATGTTGACCTCCGGGGCCAGTTCCAGGTCCTTGTTGAGGGCCGTAACCGGATTTAGGTTCATATTGACCACCGGGGCCATTTCCAGGCCCATGTGTAGGGCCGTAACCGGATTCAGGTCCATATTGACCACCTGGACTAGTTACAGCTCCATGTTGACCTCCAGGGTCAGTTTCAGTTTGATGAGGACCCCCAGGTCCACCGTATTGACCTCCTGGACCGATGGCAGTTCCATGTTGATCACCGGGTCCAGATCCAGTTCCACGTTGACCACCTGGACCAGTTAAATCTCCATATTTGCCTTCGGGGCCAGTTTGATGAGGATCCCCGGGTCCAGATCCAGGCCTTTGTTGAGGGCCGTAACCGGATTCAGGTCCATATTGACCACCTGGACCAGTTACAGCTCCGTTTTGACCTCCGGGGCCAGTTCCAGTTTGATGAGAACCCCCGGGTCCAGATCCAGGAGTTTGTTGAGGGCCGTAACCGGATTCAGGTCCATATTGACCGCCTGGACCAGTTACAGCTCCGTTTTGACCTCCGGGGCCAGTTCCAGTTTGATGAGAACCCCCGGGTCCAGATCCAGGCCTTTGTTGAGGGCCGTAACCGGATTCAGGTCCATATTGACCTGCCGGACCAGTTACAGCTCCGTTTTGACCTTCGGGGCCAGTTCCAGTTTGATATGAACCCCCGGGTCCAGATCCAGGCCTTTGTTGAGGGCCGTAACCGGATTCAGGTCCATATTGACCGCCTGGACCAGTTACAGCTCCATATTGTCCTCCGGGGCCAGTTCCAATTTGATGAGAACCCGCGGGTGCAGATCCAGGGCCACGTGTAGAGCCGTAGCCCGATTCAGGTCCATATTGACCACCTAGACCAGTTAGAGCTCCATTTTGACCTTTGGGGCCAGTTTCTGTTTGATGAGGACCCCCGGGTCCAGATCCAGACCCTTGTTGAATACCGAATCCGGATTCAGGTCCATATTGACCCCCTGGACCAGTTACTGCTCCATATTGACCTTCGGGGCCAGTTCCAGTTTGATGAGGACCCCCGGGTCCAGATCCAGGCCCTTGTTGAGGACCGTAACCCGATTCAGGTCCATATTGACCACCTGGACCAGTTACAGCTCCATGTTGACCTCCGGGGCCAGTTCCAGGTCCTTGTTGAGGGCCGTAACCGGATTTAGGTTCATATTGACCACCGGGGCCATTTCCAGGCCCATGTGTAGGGCCGTAACCGGATTCAGGTCCATATTGACCACCTGGACTAGTTACAGCTCCATGTTGACCTCCAGGGCCTGTTTCAGTTTGATGAGGACCCCCAGGTCCACCATATTGACCTCCGGGACCGATGGCAGTTCCATGTTGATCACCGGGTCCAGATCCAGTTCCACGTTGACCACCTGGACCAGTTAAATCTCCATATTTGCCTTCGGGGCCAGTTTGATGAGGATCCCCGGGTCTAGATCCAGGCCCTTGTTGAGGGCCGTAACCGGATTCAGGTCCATATTTGCCTCCGGGGCCAGTTTGATGAGGACCCCCAGGTCCAGATCCAGGCCCTTGTTGAGGGTCGTAACCCGATTGAGGTCCATATTGACCGCCTGGACCAGTTCCAGTTTGATGAGGACCCCCGGGTCCAGATCCAGGCCCTTGTTGAGGGCCGTAACCCGATTGAGGTCCATATTGACCGCCTGGACCTGTTCCAGTTTGATGAGGACCCCCGGGTCCAGATCCAGGCCCTTGTTGAGGGCCGTAACCCGATTGAGGTCCATATTGACCGCCTGGACCTGTTCCAGTTTGATGAGGACCCCCAGTTCCAGATCCAGGCCTTTGTTGAGGGCCGTAACCCGGTTGAGGTCCATATTGACCGCCTGGACCTGTTCCAGTTTGATGAGGACCCCCAGGTCCAGATCCAGGCCTTTGTTGAGGGCCGTAACCCGGTTGAGGTCCATATTGACCGCCTGGACCAGTTACAGCTCCATATTGTTCTCCGGGTCCAGTTCCATTTTGATATGAACCACCGGGTCCAGCACCTGTTCCGTGTTGGCCACCGGGGCCTACTCCATTATATTTCGTACGTGGATCTCCCTCCGTTGGTGCACCTTGCCGACCTGTGACAAGATGTGTCTAATCTACAATTATGAGTCTAAAACTCACAAATGTACGTGCTACTGTAAATGTAAATATAAATATTGGTCACCTTGGGTTGCCGGGACACGCGTACCGTTTATCGGTCTACTCGATGATCCTGTTGCATTTGATTTCCCTTGCACTGTATTATTAGGGCCAGGCTCTTTATAAGGAGATGACTGATTCTTATCATTATTAGGATCTGTAAAATAGTTGTTCTTGTCTCCTCTAGTTTTAGACTGATCCGGTCTGCTTTGTAAATTGTTGGGATTAAAAGGATTTAGCGGTTCATGTCCCCGTAGAGTATTTGTTACTGGGTTATACAAACTGGAGTCACCGGGTTTTTGTGGTTGGCCACTTCCTCGTTGTTGACTTTGGAAAAAGGGTGCATTGAGTACACTCTGCCCAAAAGGAATGTATGGACCGTTGAAGTTCATAAACGGACGATCATCTGGTCCTGTAAAATCGTGGTTGGACTGACTACAACTGTAGGCTGATCCTATACGCATCATCATGTCGTGGTTTGCATTCAGTAACCTCCCGAAGGAGTACTTTCTGCAACAAGCCACATTTGAACATCTCTCTCGCTCGAAGTATTTTGATTTTCGAGAGCAATCGCATGTTCTGTCGTCTGATCTGAATTTTATAATGATACAATACATTGAAATCGTCGTAGCCTCAAAGAAAGATAAAATACGGCGAATATTATTTTCCTTCAATGTAAAATCCTAACAATCAAACAATAATTTGTAATACTCTTGATAGCCGAGACTTGTAACTAATTGTGAGTTTCCCATTGTAGCATCAGAATTTTCCTGTTGCGTAGGGTTGTAGCCAAGTTTGAATAATTACGTCCATCGATAAGGTAAATTTACTCCCAATCGCTGTTGCCACAGGCAACTTGAAAAAATGTAGAATTTTCATCCATTTAATATGTAACGAACCCATTAGGTCAGTTGTCGTTTGGTACTACCGTTATGAAGCGTTACAACTGGTGGGTACTTTCTTGGGTAGATGTGTATCGGTGGAACGGGCAGCGGGAATTTTTCATGAATCCGATTTAATGTCCAAAAAATCCAGTAATTTGCCTATTTTCAAGACAATTTATCCAGTTCAGAAAATTTTTAAGATAACCTTCCCGTACCGAAAATTTTGGAGTTACAGAAATAGTATTGTTAATAAGTGTATTTTTTTAAAAGCACTTGCCGATTTTTGCAAATTTTAGCTACCCATTTAGTTCAAGAGTTGGAAATTTTTGCCAAACAAGGACCATGTAAAATATGTTCATATTCCCGCTCCTCCCCAAAGAACATTTTGGTTCTTCGCACATTCGAAAATTTCCTGGGCTGAAAAATGTTAGGAATTAGCGGGATTCTATGATAAAACAAAATTTAAAAATGTGCACTAAAAAAATACACAGCAAATTTATAAACGTTTAAGTCAAAGTTTAATCATTAATGTAAGGATCATAATTTATCTATGTCTTTTAATCAAAAGTGTGTGACCTTAATGTACTAATTATTCCCTATAAATAAATAAAAATTAACAATGCACGATAAGCGTTAAAGGCAGTTAGTGTCCCCACCTATTGGAGTTACGTGAGCGGTACAACGGGCTGTGTTGTTGGTGATTTTAAACATTCCATTACCTTTTTAATGGGTCACGCCTACAACAGCAGTTGTTATTTTCCCATAGTGCACTAAAAGCCACGCATGACTCTCTGGATTGATGATGAGGCGAATAGTTTCTACATTTTCAATTTCAATTGACAATTTGAATGCAAAGATTAAGATTTTGAGGTTACTGGTGTAATTTAATTATTGATTGTAAAATTTACTGTGTTTAATTTAAAGCACGTGCGCCTCATTCATTGTCAGTAAGGTCTTCGTAGAACGTTGAAGATTTTAAAAAAATTATTCAAACTGTATGAATAATTAAAACGCTTCAATAAAATAGTTAAAATTATTCACCATCTTTTTATTGAGGGTTACCCGTCTTGCCTAAAATTTGCGACATTAAGGAAGGATTATTCCATGACAAATAAAATTGCAAAACATGATTGTTTCCGAAAGCTTAAAATAAGTCCCAAAATAGTCTCAGGCAGTCAGGCACTATGTTCCCAGGTATTATCAAAATATTTCTAAATTAGTACTCTCACATACTGAAAACCTCAAGACAGGCCTCTTAACATTACTGTAACCACAAGCGTTTGATGAAGCGCCCCCTACCATCAAAATAATTCTAACTTTCGGGTGCTTGTGGTGCCCTCAAGAGTAATATCGCTTGTGAGAATTTAATATTGGGGTAAGAGCGTTCATTCAAAACAGGTTAAAAATCTCACTGATTTTTTACAACAATTTCCCCCTTTTTAATTAATTAGAATTAAGCAAGCATTAAATAAACCTTTTATCTGTGACGTGAAACGCCGTTTCCTACAATCAATGTAATGATGTCGAGCTAAGTACGTGTTTGCTGCCTTACGTGTTCCTGGGGGAGGCCCAGTCTCATTATGCACTAAATATAAAAAATACATTTAGAAATAATTTCACATCCAATTATTGAAAAATGAAACCTCTGACAATTAATGTTAACATCTGTCCTATGGTCCCCGTCCAACAACACTTGTCAGTTGTCTCATTTAACCCCATAGAGTCACACAGTAACAGTGTGAGAGTAACACACACTTGCTAGGAGTTGTGGTAGCGGGGAATGTACAGACAGACAGACAGCAAGCCTCCGTGCATTAAACACAGGGCTACAGCTACAGCACTACAGACAGAGTAGAGCTCATAGATGGGCGTTTTTTAATCCCTCGCCCTCACTTCACGAGGTATGTAAAAGAATCTTGTCGCACTCGCTCTCACCCGTAACTCTCACGATACTTCGCGCTGGAACTCGCACTCAGACTCGTGAGGGCCTAATCTAAATCATAAGGCCTCTCCCTCGGCCTCATGAGTCCATAAGTACGGCCTATCTGCCAGTGCATTGCAATCTAGCTACCGCGGACCCGTGACGGTCTACTCCTAACAACAAGCACTCACTCTCGCCCCTCGAGTCTGAGGGCGAGTAGAAGCGTCGCTTATCTTGAAGGTTTAGGCCATGGCGAGTGCAATAGACTTAACTGCTAACCTCCTGAGGTGAGAACTAATTATAACTAATTACCAGGGATGAAATATCGGAAAAATAAAAATTCCGATTCTAATTACAATACCTGCTTAAATTTAATTTAGATTCCGATTCCGATGTATCCAAATAATTAATTTTGAATTCCGATACCAATTAATTGAAATACTTTTAAATAATTCCGGTTCCAATTCCGATTCTATGCATGTAACAAATAATTCATTGTTATTTTTAAGTCATTCGACCACGTCATTTAAACTCTGTTTACTCGAACATACAACATGTTTTGCAGGGATTCCTCCGGAAGTCGACCTAGGTTATAGTTTTAAATTAAACGTAAGGCAAAGAAAAGTCTTCCCACAGTAACCTAAGTCTCTGGAATGCTCAAGATTACAGAGAATTTTCAAGATTACTTACTGAAGAATTTCAAAAAATTCTGAATCATTCCACCATTTAAACTAATTGAATAATTTGTCCTTTGTGCGGTCCATAGTTGTTCTACAGCATACGTTGGAACTTGTCTTTCGTTTTTTTGTATCTATTTCTAAATTTCGATTGTAGTCGTATGAATCATGAACACATGATTCCGCCTTTCTTTTCATTTTTATTACTACGATAAAGAACTGTTTGAGCAAAAAACTATGTAGAAGTGTAAAATGTACAAGGTAAAGGTACTATAAAAGGTCGTAAATTGCTCTTTATGGCTGTATAATGCAATATCGAAAATGGAATCGGAATTCATTGGAATATAATTAAATTCTAATACCAATACCGATACTTACTTTCCAATTCTGATTAGAATTCCGATACCTAATTTTATAGTATTTTTAATTCCGATTCCGATTCCAATACTTGAAATTTTTGGATTCTTTTTCGATTCCGATTCCAATTCCGATTCCAATTTTCAACCCTGCTAATTACCCACCAATGGCGTGAGAAGTGCGAAAAGTCTCATCACGTGAAACCTTGTCCTGATCCGTCGAAAAGTTGTGCAGTGAATTATTTGTCCCGCCTCGTCAAACCGTTGTCAAATATTTGTCCCGTCTCGTCAAAAAGTTGCCCAGTCAATTATTTGTCCCTTGAAAAATGTATTCCATTTGGTTTCGTAGCCTCAAATAGTTATCCCATCCAGTCCAGTCCCTTAGTTCAGTATCACCCAGTTAAGAACTTCAAACATTCACTTAATTCTTGAGACCTTTAGCTAATTCTGCAGACTCATTTATGGAAAAAGGTACAGCAAAGAGGAACTGTGAGAATTATCTCGCGGGATTTAATACTGCTGTTCGAACTTCGTGAGGGCTAGCTTGTAGTACTCACCCTCGCCCTCGTTTTAGTACGTACATTTTGCTATGCCTCGCCCTCATTTGCTGAGGGCCTTCTTTTATGATGGGAACTCGCCCTCATCACTCAAAAATTGAGGGCGAGGGATGAGGGCGAGGGAAGAACTCATACCTCGTGAGGGTGCCCATCAATGGTAGAGCTGGGCTGTGTATGCATGATGAGGTGGACTAAAAGGCATGCAACTTGTGCTAGTACATCTACTCACATGGTGGGCAATATGTGAAGGGAATGCATAAAGAATTGTGAAAGACCCCGGGGTTAGTTGCTGATGGAGTTCATGCGCAGTCTGAAGCCGATCGCCATACTTTCCGCACTTCCACATGCCTCTTTGACTTGCGGCCAGCTTGACGGTGTGTTCTTATTCGAGTAGTGTGAAGGTAATTTTGTGGAAAGTTAGTTTTTGAAATTATTTCAAAATGTTGATGCCCAAAGCTAACCGAAGGAAAATCTACGAACAACTCTTCAATGAAGGAGTTATGGTTGCAAAGAAGGATTTCCATGCACCTCAACACCCGGAATTAGACGGTATTCCAAATCTTCATGTAATCAAAGCCCTCCAAGTAAGTTCAACTTTTTAAATTTTGATACATTAGAAATTATTTTATGGTATAGTAAATTTGAAATAAAGGGAAAAAATATTTCAATGAGTTTGAAATTGGGGGAAGTGTTCAGCTGGTTATTTGTTCCTATGTTTTTTTATTGGGGAAAGTGTGGTAGCACGCCGCTCGGTGTGGCTATGACTGTAGCTTCTATATGTTGGCCTTTGTACGTATAATGTTGAAGAATGATTTGTTTAAGAAACTGTATTTCATATTTTGAGATCTGTTGACGTGTGTTTTTTATGATTTCCAGTCCCTGAAGAGTAAAGGATATGTAACTGAACAATTCGCATGGCGTCATTACTACTGGTACTTGAAAAATGAGGGTACCGAATATTTAAGGGACTACTTGCATTTGCCTGCTGAGGTACGTGGTTGCTGTGCTGACAGCGGCTCTGTGGCAGAGTCATTGGTTTTGAGATGTATGAAATGGGGTGGGGATTGTAAAGAACTTCGTTTGTAATTTAGATTGTCCCAGCCACCTGGCACAGACAAGCCAGGGCGGAAACTGCCCGGCCTGCCCGTGCTGGACCTCGTGGAGAGGCCAAGGGAGCCGAAGACCGATCAGCGTACAGACGTGGTGACGGAGACAAGAAGGGTGATGTTGGTGTTGGAGGTGGAAATGTTGAATTCGTAAGTTATTAGATTTTATAAATGACATAAGTTGTGCAACGATTGCAAAACATGGGTAATAAGGATGTCCAAATTTTTGTGTGGGTGATATGTGTACTAAGAGCATTGTTTTGGTTTTTACAGCGTGGTGGATATGGACGAGGAGCACCCCGTGGAGGAAGTGGAGCTGCCCCACCACCAGCAGAATAAACTACTCGTCATTTTGGATGAATAAAATTATTGAAAGGACTATTATTACTGATGGTTTGAAATAAAACTTATTTCACGTGAAAATCACCGGTGCCCTGATTTCTGCATTTCATTCTTCGAATTACACACGGGGGTTGAAGGAGTATGAAGGAGTGGACTTAAATTACGAATTAAGTGACAAATATTTTGTCTAATATGTGTATCTAAGTTAACGCTAGTAGGTTGGTCGTTCGTGAGGCCTAGGGCTGGTTGTTGCATTGTGTACTAATTATGGATAGGATTGCTGGGTCTATACGCTGAAGATTTAACTGAGTTTTTCATTTAATTGGCATATTTTTGTTTGAGTAACTTCAGCAAGTTAATGTTCATCAGAAATGAATAGCTTGTAATAGTTGATTCATACGACGACGATCATATCAGGAGCCACGCTTTCCTTTAAGAAGCAAACCATGAACTCACTCGTACCTCAACGTCGGAGGTGTCGCGTCTCATATCCACTGTCAGCACATGCGTAAAGAATTTGGAGGGAACCTATTTTGGGGATTTGAATCCGAGACCTAAACAAAAAACCCATTCATATGCTCTTAAGCATTGTATGCGATACAGTGGGGTTTGCAATACAAGTTAACTAGTTTTTAAGTCGGTTTTAATTCTGTAATAACTGGACACATTTTGGTTTAAGAGTTGATTGCGCATTTTTGGTGCGAAAGTAAGACCACTTGGAATTTAATCAAAATATTCGACCCTTTACAATATTCTTGAACATTTACATACTTGCATACAATGTTACCAAGTTTCATCGTCATTAAATTCCTCTTTCATTTTAGATTGCCCGTGAGCTGGAAACCTCTGCCTCTGAGTAAGAGTGACTTGACATTGTTGAACATTACGACGCCCGGAAAGTTTTTAGCAAGAGCTGAATGGATAATAATTATTATTACTATTGTTAATAATACCAGTACGCACTTGGTGTCCGGTGCTATAATTTTGCCTTTGAATTTGAAAGATGGAAGATGAGAGTTCGCAGGATACGGAGCTGGAGGAAATGCGTTATCGAATAAGCCAATTAGAGCATTTGGTGATATCGAAAACAATTGAATCCTCGTTTAATACATCCCTGCCAAGTAATGCTACATACACTCAAGAAGTCATTATTGAACGTATAAGTCATTTGGAGACTTTGCTGGCTGCTTCCGAGCTTGACAATAAAAGATTAAACGAGCAGATTGTTTTGCTCCAAACTGCAATGAAAAGGTTGCATGTTGAAAACCAAGAGAAGTTAAAAGAAAAAAATATAGAAATCGTAGACATTAAACTCCAGTCGGATTTGTATATGAAAAAGAATGAAGTCAATGAAAGGAAGCTGAAGAGTATTGAAACCTACATTAACACCCTGCCATCCGAGGAAGAGCTATCAACAGCGAATTTAAAAATTAAGAAGTTGGAGCAAAATGTCAACGAACTCCGAAGCAAAGTTGAGAGAGTTGAAGGAAGGGCGAAAGTTTTGCAGACGGAATTATTCCAGAAGGAAAAGTGCTTACAGGATGCTTTAATGAAGTAAGTAATTCGTTGATGTTACTTATTTTTCGCTTTATTTCATTTTTATCATTTCATGACTTCATCAATACGTTATTTCCGATTCAATACGATAAGCGAGGAATTTTCTTAACTAATTATAGTTATTTTGGAAAATAATGGCAATGTTTCTGTCACAGGTTGGACGAATTGAGACCACTGGAAGAAGCTCAAGAAAGTCTTTTGAAAGATGAGAAGTTGGAAAAACTTAATTTTTCGGATAAAGAAAATGTGCAAAAGTTTGTTATTGTTCTAAAAGCTAAAATAGTGAGATCTAAGCAAATAATAGAATCATATAGGCGTAAAATCTCTCAATTGAACGAGCTGAAAACGCAGTTCACGGACAAAATTGAGTCTTTGTCTTTACTACTTGATGAATCTCAGGAACAATACTTGTGTGTGAGTTCTGAAAATGAAGCACTTACTGACAAGATTAAGACAATGAACTTGCAGTACGGTGAGCTTTCAAACAAATTTGAAGAATTACAAGCACGGACTGTCGAACTTTTAAAATCTCGCGAATTGAGGCATGAGCAATATGAAAGTGTGATTAGACTGGTTACAGAAATCGACTTCTGTGTTACTGAGATGAGCAATTCAGTGACACTTGGGCAAAAATTATTAGATGGCGAGGAGCCAGATGTTGACATTTTGGTGGGTTTGACTGACTTTGACTTCGAAGTTGATATTCATTCTGAGGAGAAGAGTATGGATGGTGATGATGACCTTCATTCCAAATTACCAAAGCAAATTCACCGGGGTTTAAAGAAACTCAAGGCCGAAGGTGACCTTGACATCGAATGGTGCCTTGGGAAATGGGAGAGTATTAGAAATTCAAGGAAAGAGTTAGCTACTCTAAGAAGCAACTTAAGTGCTTTATATGCTCAGAAATTAGCAGGAACAAATGATGGATGTGCTATTCAGTAGCTTCGAATTTGAGTATGTTATTGCTAATCAGCACAACTAATCTTCGAGAATATTGGAAAATATTGCTGGTGCAAGTCATGTATACATGTATGTACATTTTCTTAACGACGATGTAGACAGAAAGTTGATATTCTTTCAAAAATATTCTCATTTTTATATATCCTTGGGATGAATTTCTCAACTCATGATCCTCGACTAAAAATAGAAGGATAGTTCGTTTGTTTGTTCGAGTTTGTGAGTACCTCAAACGAACTTAAACGCTTAGATTTGATACTTCATTTATACGCTAATAAAGAAATTGTACTGCTACTTTTTCTCTGACTATTCATCTCTTGTGATTGCTAGGCAACTATAATAATAAGTGAGCAGTATTCACTATCACTATATATGCCTTGAGTGATGAATCATTAAATCGAACTTTAGTATATGTACATATACGCACACTAAATTGTACTTTTGTACAGTAACGCGCTTATAGAAGTAAAGAATGGAAATATTATAGTTAATTATGTATAAGTAAATACATTCATGCAATACGCTTTTTCAGGTATAATTTAATATTTAAACTGATAATTACTAATATTATGTAATTATTATGCAATTAATTAGCATCCAGCATCAACGTGTTTTGACATAATAAGGGGTGACCTGGAACAGCTGCGCGCTCTGATGCATCTTATGATGGCATGTTTGCTCTATTCATGCCCCCTTACTGCAAAAACGCAGTTTTAAGGATTAAATCACTCCATTTATAAAGTATTCGAACAGATCACAATCATACTGAACTCATTTATTGCTCGTAATATGGGAAATAAATCATAGTTATTGCTGTAACATATGATATGATCGGCAGCAAAATGCTAATACTTTAAGAGCTTCCCCTTTCATACTTATTTGGTGCACAGCATGGGTTGTGCATTGTGTATTTTGGGAAGATTGATCATGTCATTTAATCATTACTGTTTCAGATGCTTTCCAACAGGAAAAATCAGGTCATAATGTACCAGCTTTACTCTGTAATCATGTACTCTAACACCATCAGGTAAGGAAACGGTATTATTGTATAGTGTGTGGCGTACCGTAAACCGTGTAAGTTTAAAAGCAAACTGCACGTACGTTTCTGCATTGATTTCCACTTTGCCGCTAGCGTGTACGTACACAAAAGGAAAGTGTAAGTCGTGTGAAAGTTCTATTGCCTGAGTCTTGTCCGGCTGCAGATATAACAAAGGTTCGCTTCGCCGAGAAATATGCCAGGAAATGACTCCAGTCCAACTGACCTCATTGAAGCAATTCCGAAATGTTGTGTTATGATTCTGTCACATGTTCACAAAGGCGTAAAATACAGTAAGGAACTGTGCCGAATTTACTGAGTGTAGTAAAAATTCTTTTTATTAAGCATTGAGTACAGTTGTTGTTATTTGTGATTTGTGACGACCGACTTCCCGTATATAAGTATACGTATGCATGATGTTATGTAAATATATATGATTACCGTAACCGCAAATTGTAAATGACTGGAATACACAAGCGAAATACCTAAGCTCCTAATCTTACACCCAGCTCCGTGCACAAATGAATAACAACAAAGCAACACTCTACAAATATCATATGGGAGCAATTACGAAAGGAAATCCGATACAAATCAAGCTTTCTCTAGCAGGTCGGAATTATTGGGAATTCGACGTGGCAGTTAACTGGCTACAGTGTGCGTGTCAGGTTGTGATCGCTGGACGGTCTCTCGCTGGACACATGGTAATTCAGTCCATTGATGGATAGCACAGCACCAAAAGTTGAAGATGAAGCAATCAAAGGGCTGACTTTTTCTTCACTGTCTCATAGTGTTTTGAGTTGTTGAATCAAGTCAAGTGGGAGAAAGGGGAGAAAGCTCTTGAGGTTACCATAGAACCTTTTCCACATTGATTAAACAGGGATTAGGTGTATTTAGCCGCATAGGGAATTCAACAAAAACATTTAATAGTGGACGAAAAGAATTTCCTTTCGAAAGAGTCGTACCGTTAATATTTTTCTACTTCAAATTTTTTTCATAAGGTAGTTTCATACTCGCAGTTTAACTCGCATTCGCTTTCCTTTCACTTAATTAATTCCTAGTCACTCTCCACTCCCACTCTCTCCTTGACGCTCTCTTTCTTTCTCCCTTGAAATCTCACAGTCCTAAAGTCCACCATGAGTACTTTATGGGGAAAGATGTATGACATTCGGGCCCCTTACAATGTTCGCGGTGGCGAAATATCTTGTCTTCGAGTTGTCCGTGGATTTTCTATTGAGTCGTGGCAAAAGGACACAATTTCTGATTGCCCTCCCAGAGCCGGAGCTACAAGACCAAGGTGTCCTACGCCGACACTTTTCAGGAAATTCTACGACCGGGGGGAATTTCCTATAATGATTGACCAGAATTGTAATGGAAAGGCTATTTTATGGAAGGTTCGTACTTTATAATTTCCATTTCGTAATAATTAGTTCCAATAAATATGGAATACTTCTTCTATGATTGTAGCAAATAAATTGTTATTTCATTGTAGAATCAGTGCGAGGATACGAATAAATGCAATTTTTAATTGAATTGAAGGTACCACCAGAGAAATTGGACTATCACCATTACCTTCCGTTGTTTTTCGACGGATTAAGGGAAATCGAACATCCTTATGCAATGTTTGCTCGGCAAGGCATTCATGACATGCTCGTCCATGGATGTGACAAGGTTCTTCCGGTCGTGCCTCAGCTCATTCGTCCACTTAGAGGTCCCAAACTTTTAAAATACTTACATTACTATAATATACAATAATTTACGAATAGTTTATCTAATGCTTTTTATAGTACATGAGTATAATATTGTTATACTGTCGGTGACGAGGTAAAATGGTCCAGGTTTTGATTGTAAACAAAATTGTCTGCTTGCACGTTCATATTAAATCCAACGAAAAAAAAATTTGAACTAGCAAGTTTAATGTTTAATTCAAAATGGACCAAGTATAATTTGTTCCCGACGAGCTACACAGAATACTTGTTAGAAAAAGTGTATGAGACACACTTGTACACTTCATTCGTTTTGCTATTGGGAACACTTCATGTAAGTACTTAGTACTTTTGTTACTTCGTCCATTATTGATTACATAGAAAGACTTGCACCTGATCTGTTTTTCCTGTAAGCGAAAAGACATGTGATATATGATCTAGTATCTAGTTACTTATTTATAGCCGGAAATGCATCTGGTCCATTTTCCCTCTTCACATAATTACTTATACATACATTATACATACATAGATAATATATATTACTAGTATACGTTTTGTTAAATAAAAATAATTGTAATTTTATTTCATACTTTTATGACTGTGTGAAACTTAATACAAGGTATAGTTTTTGTTCCGTGATGTTGTATTGTTCATTTTTCCTACAATTATACCCATAAGTTATTTCATTTACAGATAAACCACTAATATTCTTGCATTTCTTGATTCTTATAGAGGCCCTGAACACCCGTTGTCCTCCAATTCTTAAAGCTACTCTGCACGCCTTGCAGCAACTAATAGTTTCAGCCCCAAAAGTGGGAGAGTGTCTAGTTCCGTACTACCGACAACTGTTGCCGGTTCTAAATATTTTCAAGAATAGGAATTGTAAGTAAAATATCAAAATAAATGTCTGCAACTAACAATAAGTAAATCGTAGTTCCTATGAGCACATCAGTCCTCAGTCATCAATTTCACATATTTACACTATGTAAGATTTTACTATATGTCAAAGAAATGCTAATGTCTGCTGAATTATTCCTTTTGACCAGTAAATCTGGGCGACATGATTGAGTACGGTCAGTACAAGCGGGAGAACATCGGGGATCTTATTCAGGAAACCTTAGAGCTGATGGAGCGGTACGGTGGGGAGGATGCATTTATCAACATCAAGTACATGGTTCCTACGTACGAGTCTGTTTGTCTCAACTAATTTGCTGACAATGAGACTGAGCTTCTACCCTGGCTCTAACTGTTAATTGTACCAACAATCTAATAATGATAACAATCTCTATACAATCGAATAATAATAATAATAATCGCTGTAGAAAACCGCCTGTAAATTTACCGTAACCGTTTCTACGCATAGTTGTTTCCGCGTCCTCAGTAGAATTAAAACTTACATGGACAGTTTTTCTCTTCAAATCCCATAGTCAACAATCATCAACTTTTACAACTTTAAGTACTTATTTATTATGTGTACATTAGGTTTTTATTAATGCTGTCGTCTCATCTGCAATATGAGAGACCTCATTTGTCACTTACTATATACCTTGGTCCTCCAATGATTCCAAATATACGAAAAAAAAAGATTACTGTGATAAATATTTTGGGCCCTTTTTAATAACCATTACTACTACCATGTAGACATGTACAGAAGCAGTAGCAAAAATAGTTTTTAGGCTGCTCTGCCTATACAATAGTCTGTCTGTATCTGCATGTCCTTAATAAAAATGCCAAAATTCCATATTTCTTCCTGTACACTTCCATTTTTAATAATTATTAGTCTAGTTTTGATTAGTGTACACATTCCATTTGAAATCCACTCAAAGCACATACCGTTGTCTCATTAAATAAAACTTTGACGTAGTAAATATTTTTTCCATATTTGCATAATAATAATTTCAACTATAAACATGCAAATTCTAATTAGGAACTACAATCCTTATTTTGACTATTGGAATAAAATTCAATTATTTTTACTCATCTTTAATTTAAGTACGCTAAAATTGTATTACAACGAAATTATTAACGTGTGTGCCTACTAATGAGTTTCGTAATTACAAATATTGTGTCGGACCTGTTTCAATAATTATTTACCTAATATTTGCTGTTATTACATTTTTTTTTTTATTTTTTTTTATTTGGTTAAACCTTTGCATCACAAACGACTTGACGCTAAATAATGCTCGTGGTCCCTCCTTGAAACGTTGAAATCTTCAAATCCAAACCCGCCAAGTTTCGTTTAAAATGTCAGGGAAAAAAATTTCATCAAATTTAGCGGAGTACAAAAATGGTCAATTGACCTGTATAGTGTGTAGGATTCCCGTCAAAAATGAGCTCTACTGGACAGGGCATGTCAACGGTCGTCAGCACCGGGACAGCATCAATGCATTGAAGAGGAAGCTTGACACGGAAGGTCCACCCGCTAGCAAGAAGAGCAAAGTGGACGAGACTTTTGCCAAACCTAAACCTCCACCATCGTCCCATGCAGTTCCAGTTCCTCAAGATGTGCAAGATAGGATTATTTTCAAGTCTACCAAAAACCATCCTCCCACTTCGAAGCCGACTCTTTCAGAGGCCCCCCTTAAAAAGATTGTCCAATTTGAAGATGAGGAGGAGGAAGTCCCAGCCCCGGGCTCTGCCAACACCGTTGAAACGAAGAAGGAAGACCTCCCTGAAGGGTTCTTTGATGATCCGAAGGAAGATGCGAAAGTGAGAGGGAAGGAATTTGTTGACCCGGAGGAAGCCGAATGGAATAAATTTTTAAAAGAAATTGCCACTGAAGAGATCCAAAGCGAGAGTTTACTTGTTGTGGATGAGGAGGAGTCAAGGAAGGAGAGGGAATTGGATGAGATTGAAGATATGATGACACACTGGCAGAGGTTTGATTTTTAAATTTGTATAACGGAAACAAAGAAAAAAACTTTTTTTTTTTGTTTTTTTTTTTTTTACATATTTTTGGGATTTTTCTTTGGTGGAGTAAAGTCCTGTATTTTGTTTGGCTTTTGCAGGGTAATCGATCTGGAGAAAAAGAAGGAGACCAGGGTTAAGAAGATGGAATCGGATTCAGTTGGCAGTGACTCGAGTGGGGATGAAACTGACTTTAATGAAGAATTGGATTGGAGGGTGAAAAAGTTTTGAAGATTAAGTGCCGTAGGATAAGGAGGCATGATTAAGTAATTATTATTATTGTATACCATCATGGGGGGTTAATTTTGTATTAATAAAATCCATGGAAAATTATTCTTTATGACGAATCTCTAGAATTTACTGATTCTTCATTGTACGAGGAGCAATTACGGGAATTCTCGTGGGTACTTGTCACAGCTCTGAATAACTTGTTCTTTACATCTGTTATTGGACGGGAAGTCCGAGTTAAAAGAGTAATTAAGTTACGGAATTTTTTGTGAGCTATTTTCGAACTGGTAGAACTGTCTATGCATTTTGAGGTTTGTTTTGGTCGATTTTATTTGTGTTTTCATTCTTGTAGCCAATTCAATTGCAATATGTATTCTATCGGTGCATATAAAATATTTAAGTAAGCAGTATTTACTGGCCAATGAAGCCTGTAGAGTGTGTAAATACAGCTGATGTTAAATAACAATAATAATTATTGGTATGCATAGCAGACATAAAATTGAGTCGTATAAATAATAATAATTTATTAAATAAATGATTAAGCATTGATTCATTTCGATGAATAATTTGACAATTCAAACTAATAAAAATCAATCAATACATGCATATCTACATGTTGCAATTTTATTATTAGTTAGATTTTCATTACGATTTTGATTTTTGTAAGATTCCTGTAAGTCCTGATACACTTCTTATATACGGTGTCAAGCGATATTATACTATGGACGACGGAATTTTTAAAAATATCTTGCCCCTCAAGCAATAGCTTCACTACGTATTTTTTCTTCAAGTAAGAGGAACAGGGAAAACTAAAATGCAATACCTAAGGAAGCTTTTAAGGCAATGCAATTTTTTCCTAAGCCCATTTTGAACATGCATAATTACATATTTTTGTGAATTTATAAAGTTTATATTACTGTATTGTGGTATTTATAACGTCATAAGTAAGTACTCACATCCAGTATTTAAATTTTCGTTTTTGTGTAGTGGGAGGACTAGATAAAAATTCATCATATTCATATCAAGTTTGTATTTTTTGAGTTTTTATGTGAGAGAATTACAGGGAAATTTTTCATTCTTTGCATGATAAAAGAAAACGTTGCCTGAAATTAAAAATAACAGGGTGTAGTAAAATGAATTTATGTGCTATGTAAATATTATTATCCGTATGCACCTTTCACAGTCAACGTTTTTGAGGAGTGAGAAAAGTTGTGCCATATGAAAACTTTAATAATTTAAGGAATTGTTCATATGCAGAGCTGCGCACAAGTACAAGTAGTACACGAGTATTTCAAGTCAAGTTCGCGTTCGGGTCGTGGTCAAGTAAATAAATTTAAAACCATGAACGGTTCGGGTCGTGTTCAGGTATTTCATCGACTTGACCATGATTTCTTACCTCAAGTCAAGTTCGTGGTCAAGTATAATTATTTTACTTGAACCATAGTACCTGGTCATGTTCAAGTAAATATTAAAAAGTACTTGACCACGAACTTGAGTTTTTCGTGTACAAGTTCAAGTAATTTTGCTTGTGCAATTCTTCATGGCTGAGGGAGTTTTCAATTCACTTACGATTCACTGTACTAAATGAAACTTAAAACGGCATTTAATACATCACTTTAAGCGGCATTTGTTAATTTGTTCGTGTACACAAATACAAAAGAAAGCTCAACATTCATATGGCTCCGTGGAAATTGATTTAAAAATGTTAGCACCCATGTTTATAATAGTATGTGACAACAAAACCTAAAAGGAGTTCTGTGTCCCCGAAAATGTCAACTGAGTCACCAGACCCACCCGGTACACGAAATCAGAGTAGATCTGCAGTGTACAATCGTTCTACATTCATTGAAAGGAACCAAAAATACAACTATTATTTTTAGAGGCGGTTGCTAGCAAAATGCTGGGTGAAACCTAGTGTGTTAGAAACCCAGGTTCGCTTTCATTAGAAATATAAATTCAATAAAACTTAAGTATTTTGATGTCCAATGGATTACTTGAAAGTACTTGAAAGTTCAAGTTCATGGTCAAGTTCGGGTCATGGTCAAGTCAAGTTGAAGTTGGACCCGAAACGCGCGTATAAAATCATGGTCAAGTAATATGAGAATTACTTGAAAACCCGAACTTGTTTCATTCAAGTATTACTTGAACTGAAAATGTCAAGTTCGGGTAATCTTGAAATACGTACTTGAGAAGTCGGGGTCAAGTCAAGTTCGTGGTCGGATCTTTATAAATACTTGACCCGAGCGCAGCACTATTCATATGTAATGAATCCGTTGCGTAAATCTTTCTAGCGCTTCTGCTTGTGACTGTAACGAGAAAGGAGAATTTTTATCCCTTCCCTTATGTATATTTTATACTCCACTCCATCTCAGCTGTTCTGTTGACTACTGCTGAGTTGCTGTTTTTAGGCTGGTCATACACGACATACACTGTATACTCCTACACTATGTCTGTATATTCTGCAGTTATTCGCATGACTTGGACAAGCGAACAAACACACTGAACAAACTTGAATTATATTACGGGAATTGCGAAAGGACTAACAAAAATTTACCTTACATTTTATTTACCGACTAATTTTAATTCAATCGACAAAATTTAGTTACACATGTGCAAGTCATATGTGAATTGTTTACACGCGTATCCCGTACACAAATTATTGTGATTACACCAAAAAGGAATGATTTGACGGGATATTAGGGAAATAAAATAGTAAATAAGGAAAACAAATGAATTGTTTTCGGAACTATTCATATCATTGTATTAATAATAATTATTATTATTATCTTACTGTCGTCACCCAATCATTCACACATTTTTTTCCCATGCCGTCTGAATGTTGTGAAAATCGCCCAAAATAATTTGTCTCTGCAATTGCGATTGTTCTTTACATGATTGGCATTCAAACATGTTTTTGTAATAGATGTGCAAAAATTGTGGTGACATTTTTACCAACTTTATACACACTGAAAAACTATCCGTGTGCAATTAGTGTGACTTATTTGCCAGTGGCTGTTTCGCAAGTGCCAACACAACTTGAAGGAAGGGCTCTGTTTTAAATCCGTAAGTCCAATTAAGGCAACCAACTATCATCTTAAATATTTGTTCCATCTGTATATATAGTGAGTGCACAGTGTAATTAGTATTACAGCATTTATTGTGCTAATGCAAAATAGTCAGATATTTTTATTTATAGAAATATCTGTTGTTATAATTCCTGAACGCATGGATGACATTTTGTTCGGTCAGAATGTCATTATTGCAATTGAGAAATGACATGTTAAATCCATGAGTTCTACTACATTTTTCTGGAATAATATTTTTCTCAATAGTTCAGGACAGGCCTCGAAGTTAACTGCAAAGTGTTTCTATGGTTCTGAGCTTGCTGAATTGTGAGGAATAGTAAATAAATTGAGGAACTACTGCTTTTTACAACAAAAATTGCAATTAGTTTGGGCAGAAGCAGAATGAGATATAATTCCATTGCATCGTAATTTGAAGTATAAAAAATACACAGGTATATAAACCAGCAGAGAATTTTTATCTTTCATATGTATGTTATTTTTCCATCAAAATAGCTTGAAAAAGGTGGTGCAGATATCTGCGTTATTTAAATCCTGTTGCAAGGTTTTTCAACACTATCTACATAACTGGGTAGGACCTGCATTCTAGATTCGTGCTCTATCAAATAACTTGACGGAGGTGAGATTATCAAATTATTTATTTCTGCTAAATTTTGCAATGCTTCGTCCCTGTGAACATTAACGAAAAAGTAAACTCTGAAAGGTAGTTCTAGGATTCTCGGTCGTAAAAGTTGATGCTTATTTAATGTGACAAGGAAACAAGTAACGTGATGCTGAGGCCAGGAGTGAATGCGTTTGCACAAGTTAGTAATATTATTGTAACAATCTACTTAATTGGTAGGTGTTGACTTTAAGAAATCATATATTAATTTTCATATATAAATATATACGTCTGTGAGTTGCTTTTAAGTTGTTGACATTGATCATCATTAGTTTTCTTTTTTTTTATGCAACTGACAAAAAAGTTACCTACGGAAGTGCAAACTAGGCCAAAATGTTTTGTTCACATTTCAGACTTGTACAATGTCTTCCTAAATTACAGGTTAGGAACCGATAAGTTGGTAGTTTGAGTGGTGCAGGCGCTCACTTCATAGAATGGAAATAAAAGCTATTTAAGCTTCATTCATTTCAAATTGCTACAGCTTATGGAATTCTGATTGTATTATTATAACGGTTAGTCTTTACTGTCACGTCACCATAAGTCAGATTTATTTACTTTCTGTTGGATTAGTTTCGACTGCGTAAATCACAAAAGTTTGGACTTTGGAAAGGTTGATTATTACATCAAAGGGTCATGTTGTGACCCTCATGCTCATGCAATGAGTTTTTGATACGGCACTAGTCATAAAATCATCTTTGAGAATTGATTTAAAAGTAGTTGTTTACATGCTCCATTAATATATGTGTAAGTAATTATATAAACATGAGATCTCAGCCCTTTCAAGGTGACCAAGTCTTATGCTTGCGTTCATCCTACTTTACATATGCTCCTAGTGATAAAAGTTCATGGTTACATGAGCAGCTCAATCAATCACTAATTATCACAGAAATCTGTTTATTCTGTATTTTGAGGAGTAAAAGATGTGTAGTGTAGGCGAGCTTTGAGTACCATTGACCTATGATTTGCCTGCTCTTGACATTTCACTAATTTATCATGAATCTCAGACTTGTTGCAAGCAAATGCTATGAGTTTTTGTTTCCTTTCTACTGTATGTATTGAGAGAAGTCCTCCCGCGATCTCATTTATCAACATTACACTGGTTTTTCTAACGGTTGAGAAATTTCATACAATTTGACCTCTCTCCAATCAAAACTAGTAGTTTTACAAAATCAATAGGGAGGATATTTCGGGACGAAGGCAATAATAAATTCACTGTAATTTTGACAATCTCTTTGGATAAGTGTATCTACATATAAGATCGCATTTGCAGGATTGGTATACTAGTGGAAGTGGATATCGATCAATGGTGATTCGATGAAACTGCTTTTTGATGCTGCGGAAGGGCACAGGATTCAGTTCATCCTGTTATGGGTATGCTCTGTGAAGATAATGAGTGATGCGGTAGGTACTCAACTTACAATCAAACAATGTTTTTGCTTTCATCATTACCATATCTATGTGTATAGCATACATACGTATCAGTGCAGTTACTATAGATGCAAACTTTCTATTTGATTTCGGTATCTCCTTAAAGGTAATTAGGTATACGGTGGTAAAGCTGGAGGCGTTTTTCCCTGTGACTCCAGTATGTTCCTTTTCCAACCCATTCGTTTCTACCTTGAACGTTTAACCTTTGAATGATTTTGTGCTAATTTCCTTTCACTTGTCATGCTTTAA
Organism: Allacma fusca; assembly: GCA_947179485.1. Lineage (NCBI taxonomy): Eukaryota > Metazoa > Arthropoda > Collembola > Symphypleona > Sminthuridae > Allacma > Allacma fusca. Next base: position 15,784,629 of record OX359250.1, on the reverse strand, counting down.
TCTTCATCCGCATCATACCTGACAGCGGGGAATTTATTAACAAATTAATTTTAGTTCATTCAATTCCCCTATCCCTTCCCGTTTCTCAGTAGCAGGTTTTAAATAGCATCAATGAAATTATAAAGCATATGCACGCCACGACTGGAGAAATAATAGAGTTGATAATAATTATGTATACTCGGTTCTTGGTTCGTTTGTCCTTGGAGCTATTGTTTTTTTATTCACCTCGCCGGCAAATTATTAGGCTAATTGTTGTTGCTAGGCAGGGAAATTAGGTGGGGGAAAGGAGAAAGTATTCATATTCGTACCTTCAGCGTGTATCATTTGTCGGTCTTCCTTCCATCGGGTTATTCAATGGATTTACCCTGAAAGACAGGTGTAATTGAGTTGAGACTGAAATCCGGTCTATGCTTGATCAAGCCGCTGTTTTATCGTTATAGTAGATATATGTTAAGAGTTAAGAATGCAGAGAGGGCTGTCACTCTATTTTCAACAGAGACCTTTTATTGATTATGGTTTACTTAATAAATAAGATTTTCTCCGATTCTGCGGCGACTACTCTTACCTTCCCCAGTTCCTCAGTGAAATTCAAAGGAGCGCAAGCAGACTACACAATCACCGCTTGTCTTCAAGATAATTATCGGGCATTTCTACAAGTCAGCACTGCACTATGAGGAGTGGGTAAAAGCGAGCGTCTGGATTTCTCCCGTTTCAGTTCTCTTCTAGTGGACGTTGTGGTGTAGTTCTGAGTTTGTTATTTTCTCTCCTGTCACCGACTCGCCTGTCAGCATTCATGTAGTCCTTATTTTCTAAGAGTGGATATTTCATTGCTCAAAATTTAGTGTGCATGGAAAGTGTGGAAGAAGACGGGAGCGTAGATATAATTACAAATAATATGAAATGTGTTATTTCACGGGGGTGATAATTGATCCTAACAAATTTGAAGCTTCTGCTTGAGTGGACACTATGAATAAATTAGTTGATTTTAAGTCAACAGTACAGAGTATCCACAATTTCCTTCTGCATTGTTTCATGACTTCTTTATACTCCGGGTAATTTTTTGTCCTAATATACATACATTGTTATCTGTGCATGACATGTAAGTAGTATTCTACTTATGTGAGTCTATCTGTATTAAGTGATTATGCATGGTGAAATCCAACTACTAATTTAGTATACATTAAATTTGCGAGGTATGATTTCGATTCTTTGAATTCGTCCTTTGAAAATAAATGAGGGGGGTAGTCGTGCAACACCCAGAGCGTTAATTTCCTTGGGAAAGTAACTTCACCATCTTAAAGTGGCCTGTTCAATAAGTGCGTGTATTTCAAAGGGTTTGTTTTCAAATGGAACGAACAACACGTCACATACAGTCTCATGTCTCACTTAACCTTTGAATGGAGTTAACTAATCAATAAAATGTCTATTTGACAGCTTCATGTACAAGAGGAGATGAAGCACTAAAAAACCTTTTCATATGGGATACCCAATGTGTTTACTTGAACTGTGTTGAGAAATATGAGAATTTCTAATAGGTACATAAATGTACTGTATACCTGAAAGGCTGCATGTGAGCAGTAAATTAAACAAAACTACATACTTCTGTTTTCTTGCCTTACTATGTACATATTCCTTTCAATATTTAAATCTACATAGTACGCTTTTCCGTACATTGTGTGCCTGTTGTTTATTTTTTTACGCTGACGAATGGTGCTAACTTCTCATGTCTTCTGAAGTACAGATATACATTTTATTTTCTAGTTTGGTATATTTTTCTTTTGTCTTGGAAGCTACTGAAAGTTGATACAGCTATAGACTCGAGAAGATTCGGGCTTACTTACACAGAATGTGTGCACAGATCGAAGGTTGTGTGTGCACCAGCGATAACTGACCATTGAACTTCGGCAGTTACATAACAAGTACGAGTGTTCTGGTTCGTTTAGACATTATCAGCAACTTTTTATCCATTTCAATTTTTTTTTTGTGGAGATGGAAAGGGGCTAGTATGTACTTACATGTATGTATGTACATAAGTTATAATATCCCGCATTGCTTAAACATTGATCCATTTTCATGAAGCATCTCGTAATTTCGCAATACCCGAGTATAGCTATCTACACATATGCTTCTATCAGCCTGAAGATATACTCTGAAGGATTCGAGTGACTAAAATTAGTTATGATAAGAATGCTGATTTCCTCGTGCAAGCACATACCAATCCAGATGGACTTACTTTGCCAGAATTGAACTTTTGACGCTGTTAAAAGTTTTCCTGAAATTTATACGCAGTCATCCCTAACAATCAGGGATAATATTAGGTTCCACCCTCGCAATGCAACGTAGTGTATGTACAAGATGTATAGTAATGTCAATATTTTGCTGTAGGAAAAGGATGAGAAAGTTCACACGATTAAATTGACTCGTGTACTACATCAAGTTATGATTGTCAATTGTCAAGAAGGTACTTGTGCTAACACGAGCTTCTGCTTGTTTTTACATAAGTACCGTACATAAATACTTTTACTATTTGTAATAATTGAGAACATGTGGAGAAGTGGAGATAGTTTCATAGTGCGTTTCCAAAATTCACCTACTAGCTAGGCAAAAAGTCGAATTGCCTATATTTGCCTGCATTTTAGAATTATTCTGCAATAATAAGAATTTATCTTAACATGTCAATTTATCTGGTCATCTGGTCATGAGTTTTATACCTTTACTGTAGGTCTTTTGTTCTCAATGTACTCATTGTCGCATTCCCTCTTGCCCTGGTTGCATGAGTGACAGCACAATCTCAACTGTTAGAATTTAAGGCCATATTTTAGTATCAAATGAGTAGCTGATAAGGAAAGAGAACGATCTCGTATATGGATTGACCCAGTGTTGTACACACGTTACCAAGGTTTACTGCTCTTTAATCTAAGCTATTTATTTTGTGCTGTAATTAATTTTGGACTAGTTTGTGTGTCACCAATATTGATCGATTAGTTTAGTATTTCACGAAGGACTTTTCTTTTCTGGATGTTGAATTAATGACAAATTAGAGTGATATTCGTTTGGTGTAGCTCCTGCCTTAATTTTCCTTTCACTGAGCAAGTTTCGGCTAGAATAACAAATTATTATTGTTGGAGTCCTCAATTATTCTAGACAATTCACTATTCCATCTATAAAGGGTAATTGATCAGTGTACAGTCACATGGAGTTTTTGGGACTGAATTTTACATTTTAATTTTTAAGTCTTTAATAATTTTACTTTTACTTACTTACTAAAATTACATTTTTAATTTTAAAGGGATTCAGAGGTTACTAGAACTACAATGGCGGAAGCACGAGTTGCTGTGAGTGAACTTCGAGTTCCGCCAAATTTAGAAGAAGGACGTGACTCATGGAAGGATCTGTACAAGGGCCTCAGGAAATCAGTTACCCGACGTTATTACCGAACCAGGTATGACTGATGTTTACTTCCTGTAGTATTCGGTTTCTCCAGGGAATATAATTTTCATTAGGTAGTTACATGGACTGGAGCGTACAACTTACTCCTGCCCTCACTCCTATACATTCGCTCATCTTGATTATACGCTATTGCTGTACGAACATTATCTATTTTGAAGCACATCTGATTGTGGATTTAAGATTCTATTTAACAAACATGCTGGCCAAGTCAGGTATTCCTGATTGTGAGAACCTTCGTACTTGCATATGAGGAGTGTAGATGCAAAACGGTAGGAGTTTGTTGTGTTAAATTGGAAATGAGAAACACAAAAGTTTCAATCCCAAACGGTTGAGATTTCAAATGGTTCTAGAGTTCTGGTTAAAATAGAAATTAGAAACATGATGTATATTCCCCCATTCTTAAAAATCCCGATGCAAGTTTTCGCGATTATACAAGTCCGCGGTTTGGTCAAAATGGGCTTGCACCAAAAACCTATGAATGTGATATTTCGCGAGCCAGTAAACATCCCTGCATTTTGTTATCATACATAAATCATTATGTAATTATATATCATATATATATTGTAGGATTGTAAAATGTATGAGTGAAATAGTGTAGGGTGGCTCAGTGGTAGAGAGTAGTAAAGATAGGTCAAGTTATGTCAAGAGCTAAACACGGAATGACCTCCCTTAATTTATTCAACAGAATAGATTGTAGTCATTTAGTTAGCTAAGCATCGTGTAGTAAGTATTGGTGAATATCTTTCATAATATTATAATTCATTATTTCTAAAACTAGCAATAATTGTTTGACTCAATAATAACAACTATAGTTATTCTAATAATGTCGTAACACTTCTCCTTCCCGGGGTGGGGTGTTTTGAGACTGGGACATCTCTCCGTCATGGGGTGTTATAGGTCAATCACTTATTGCTGTAGGTTTCTGGTCATAGCAATGGATTGGAAATTAACTAATTGACGTTTATTCTGGTAGAAGTCATGGTGTTCTTGATTGCATTGTTATCCATTGTCTGAAGGCATAGCAGTCACGTAGTTTGTGATTGCCAGTATTACAGAATGAACAAGTTGGTGGTAATGTTGTGTTTGAGGGTTGGTATTGGTAATTTGGTAAATTGGAGGTAGGGTAATTCTTGTATTCTGTACAGTGGTTGCTAAAGTGTCTTCGTTGCTGTAAGTCCTTTCTTGGGAAGCTGACATGTCTTTTATTGCAGTTGTTCTTATGATGGTATTTATGTTGGTTATTCCATCTCAGTTGTTTGCTCAGTTCTCTGAAACTATTTGTTTGGGGAAGACTGCAAAAATTATTGGGAGATGAGGAGTAATTAATTATTCGCTTGCTGGATTTTGCATTCTTGAATGCTGTGCGGGGTAGTGTGGGAATTTTGATCATGTGTCGGTATAGTTCTTCTAGAACAGGCGTTTGATGTTGGGAGTTAGAGATGTTTTTCTTGGCAGTAGAATGAATTCGGTGGTGTCGTGGATCAGATCCTTGTCGCGGGAAGTAACGGGGATAATCTGGGGTATATGGAGAGTTGGGGAACGTTTTGGGAATAAGGGATAACGAAGGCGGATGTTTCCGTTTTCGTGGGGGAGTGGGAGGACTATCAAATACAATTGACATTAATGGGATGAGTTTTGGGTTGGTTCTAGGATTGCTGATACGGTGGGAGGTTTCCGTGATGACTTGTTGTGTAGCCTGATGATCTCCCTTCTTCACCAGGCGATTTAGTTTTCCGATCGCCAGTATTGGTCCTCATTTGAAGGGTAGTGGTCACTGATTGAATCGTAGATTGTATTTAGATGATTAAGTTGATTTGGGCTGTGATTAGGAAATTGTTGGTCGAGTTGTCCAAATTGTTGTTGAGTTGTAGGGTCGTTTCGTCGTTGATAGTTATTATTTGGTTTGCTGGTAACGATATTAGTATCATTTAGCCATCGTTTGAACGTATAGCAGTGGCGTAGTTGGTGGGTGTTTGTATTACAGAATGGACAAGTGTGGGATGTAGTTGTAGTTGTTTGGGGTAGTTCAGCTGGTATCTGGTCTGTCGGTATATGCATATTCAGAGTTTGAAGTTGTGGTTGACTAGTGTTTCTTATTGGGAATTCATAAAGTTTGGCCATGTCTGTTGGATGTTGTTGTTGCAGAAGTTGAGCGTTGTGGGATTGTAATTTAGAGGTATAGAAATCTAATTGTTTTTGAAATTGTTCAATGGTACCGTCAGCGCCAAGTTTTAGTTGTAAATTCCAGGCCAGATCTTGAGGTAGTCCTTGGTATAGGTAGTCGAGTTTACAGGAGTCAGTCATTGTAGGGTCCATACGTTTAAAGATACTTAATTTCTTGTAAATGTAATCGCGAGTGTTGTCTGTTTCCGCATGAAATACAGTGGTTGAATTTTCTGCTGTAGCAATGGCTTTATCGTCTTTTTCTGAAAATGCATTCTGGATTTGTTCTTCAAATTCCTTGAAACGTAGTTGGGAGTTAGCAATATTTAAATTCTCTAGAAAATTGTCGTTGGAAAAATTCCACCAATGTAGAGCAGTTCCTTTGAGTAGATAATCCATATTTTCGAATTTCCATTTGTCAGTCAGTTTGAAATGGGTACATCGGTAGTTTAAGGATTTCAGCCAAGTTTTGCATGATGATTGTCCATCGTAGGTGGGAATGTTGGAGAATATTTCGTTCGGTAAGAATGAAGTCATGGTTAATATCTATTACTGACTGTCAGGATTATGTTCATGAGGACTATGGGGTTGGCAGTGAGATTTTCCGGTCGCGGCGACTTCCACCGTTAAAAATAATGTTTAAAAAAAATTGAGCAGGGATTTGTTCAGCTGATATCACTTGTTATTTATATTTCTCAAATTTTATCATTAATAAAAAGAAATCAGAGTTTCTGAAATTTTTGAAAAATTTTGGCAGGGGTTTCCCCAATTAGTACACTTTTAAAAAAATCAAAGTTTTTGAAAATTAGGGAAATTTTTGGCAGGGGTTTCCCTGATTTTGACACTTTTTCAAAAATAAATATGATTTTGAAGATGATTGGGGTAGTTCAACTACTGGTCAGACACTAAAGGTCAACGCAGGTCAGAACTTCGATACTCTGATCAAACACAGGTCAGACGGTAAAGTCAACACTGGTCGGATCAATTTTTTAATTTTTATTCACTAAAATCAACTGCAGGTCGGACTGTAAGTCAACACTGGTCAGATTTGTGAATTATTCACGCAGGTCAAACTGAGAGATATTTAACACTGGTCTAATTTGTTTAAAATTAATGTAGGTTAAATTTTGAAACGTTCAAAAATTAAAAGTATGTATTTGAGTGAGCGAGAGTGAGGGAAATGTGCGTTATGTGGGTGTGTAAAAAAATGTGGATTTTGTCTCCGGGTGGGGGAGGGAGGAGTGTGCACTTTTAGTAAAAATAACAATAAAATTTACTACAAGATGAGAGGAACGGTCACAAACACCGGCGCCTTGTAGGATTGTAAAATGTATGAGTGAAATAGTGTAGGGTGGCTCAGTGGTAGAGAGTAGTAAAGATAGGTCAAGTTATGTCAAGAGCTAAACACGGAATGACCTCCCTTAATTTATTCAACAGAATAGATTGTAGTCATTTAGTTAGCTAAGCATCGTGTAGTAAGTATTGGTGAATATCTTTCATAATATTATAATTCATTATTTCTAAAACTAGCAATAATTGTTTGACTCAATAATAACAACTATAGTTATTCTAATAATGTCGTAACAATATAGATAATTATATAATCCTAACGTATAGCGTATTTATATTTAACATTTAAAAACAAACAATTTAAGGACATTTAGTTGTAGGAACTTTGGAATTATTCCGTTTTGCATCTTATTTATTATCTTTATCGAACTCAGCATTGTCTCGACTTCAGATTACCTTTAGGATTTTAACCATGATATGAGTGACCTTTAGTTTGAAGTAATGGATACATAAAATGGACTTATTAAAAATCTGAACGTATTCCATTTTGCATCTGTACTCTTCACAAGTAAAATTCTGCTCAGCAACTGAGTAATATACCGCAAATTACTGCATATTGATCAAATGTTTATAATCACATATACATAGCTAAATATGTTCAGCTATAGGTTCAAGGCGGATGCTGCATGTGTAGTTTGCTGAAAAGTTGTTCAGATGCAAAACTGAGGCCTTACTTCGGTTTCTAACACCAGTCTTTGTGAAATTAACCATAAAAATCAAAAATTAAGCCGATCAGATTCTAATACATGAATAAACTCATATGCGCTAGTGATCTTTCTTTGTCCCTTACCAAATAATATTGTATAATAAATTTTATAATAAAAAAAGTGTTATGTAGTAGTGAATCTTGAATGATGTTACTGTTAAAAATATCTCGAAATTAGGGAAATCTTTCCTACTTTAAATCAATTAAAAATACGGTGCAAATTTTAGCATGGTTCGTGTTGCAAAATCCAAACTACGATTAGTCCATTTTGTATCTATACTCTTACAATTAGTATGTACTCATGTTGACACATGGTCAGATGTGCCTTTTTATGTGGGCTATCCAAATGAAATTTTACGCTGCTGTGCACAATGATAATCATGAGCGGATGTTTTAGGAATACAATGCAAATGGGATTATGTGCATACATAATTAGTACCACAAAAATTCTTGGCGAATGTGCTATTACATATGAAGCATCAGCCTCGCTTCTTTTGTGACTTTTTGCTTCTCTACTATCCCTTGGATGAACACATAATTCGATTGCACAATACAAAGAAATTTTTCCATTAGCATAGTACTGGTTGAACCGGGTCTGACAGGAGATCATTTCCTCAAAGAAAACTTGTTTACATGCATGTGAATATCATCCTCTCTCTCTCTCTCTCTCTCTCTCTCTCTCTCTCTCTCTCTCTCTCTCTCTCTCTCTCTCTCTCTCTCTCTCTCTCTCTCTCTAAAAGTATTAAATTAGATATTCTATTACTCTGGTGCTTATTCTTGGGAAATGGAGAATTTCTGGTTGCCACTAAAATTGCAGAAATATTCATAATTATGTGTCTAATGGATCCCTTTATTTGATATTCATAGGAATTCTTTTAGAAATGGAACGTGGCCTACGTCTACAAATAACTTGATTGCAGTTTTTATATTGACTTTGAGCTTAATGTTGGGAGAACCCGAGGCCACAAAATCCTTTAATCAATTTTTGTGGAGAACTGCGGACGCAATTTTCGATCCAGAAGGTGTGATTTTCAGTATTGTTCTTTGTAGCAGAAGTTTATTCATAATTTATTTATGTTTCTGATGTTTCTCTCATCCTGCGGCATTATTTCTGCTTCGCACTGTTTACACAATGGAGGCTTTTGTATGTGAATTCTCTGGAAATAACAAATTAATGTCAGCTTTGATATTCTATTCTCACAGGGGCTCCACGATGGCTACGAGCAACTATTGTTGCATGGGTTATCGGGATTTTATCTTTTTCAATTTTAATGAAAGTGCGACAGTATACTCTTCGGATTCTCTTAGCCTACCGAGGTTGGCTGTGTAAGTGCAAACATACATATGTACTTGGCATGTTGAGCATTATCTAATTATTATCTCAGTAATTATTACACATAGTACAAACGTATGTAGGTGCTCTTACCTTTACATTATTGGCTATTCTTAGGTAAATCCTCAGCTGTTCCGCGTCGCATACATTATAATTAATCCCAAGGTACTCCCAAATCGACCGCGTAGTCTTTAGGAAATTACACTAGTTTAATTTTTAACGGTATCATTTAATATTTTAGTGTATGTACAATAATGTAACCACGCAACTCCGGACAACGTCCTGTGAAAAATAAGGGAGTTGTTTTCAGGTTCAACGAGGAAAGGTTTCTTGTATTTTCCTTTTGAAGCTTTCCCCCCCCCCCATTACTATGCACGTACTTCCATGTATGTAGAATATACAAATTGTATGTATGTACCTTGCTTTCACCTTAGTAAGGAAGTAGGAGACAGTGACAGTCAACTTAAGTAAATTAAATACATTCTTTAACACGAATTTATCTGATGCAAATCAGCTCTATACCTGTTTTTACTAGTTAATGTTTCCTGAATGACCTTCACATTTTTACATTCCGTTATTTCCCATCCGTTTTTATGGATTACTGCGACAAAGTTTGTTGGGACTGTTTTAGGTTCAGCACGTCATTATTACATGTTTTTTTTTTCCATGAAACATCTGCGCTTGTAGTAAAACATAGCCCAGAATTTTACTACTGCAATTACTTACTCATCCCTTTCTCTCATTAAGAATGTATGCGAGGTGAAGCCGCTCTTACATCCCACGCAAGTTTCACAAGCAGGTTTTTGCTCCACAGACCAAACATAACAAATGTTTTATGAGGACAGGGGATATTAGCTGGAGTAGCCAAGGAGAAAATGAACGAGTGAAAGTAGTAATAGTACTAGTTTAATTATGCATATGATTTCAGATGAGCCTATTAAGTCCCAATCGGTGAAGACGACCCTCTGGGCAATTTTAGTGAAAATGGTATCAGGGTATCAACCATCACTGTACAGCTGTCAGAGGTCTCTTCCACGTCTTCCAGTTCCCAATTTGCACAGTACGCTGGAGAAACTTTTAGAGAGTTTACAACCCTTGTGCAGCAAAGAAGAATTAGTAGAGCTGAAGAAAGAAGCAGAAGAGTTCGAGAATGGAGTTGGGACAAAACTTCAAAGAATTCTCATTTTGAAGAGCTGGTGGGCTCCAAACTACGTCACTGACTGGTGGTACGTAAGTATTTCTTCTTTTATGGGTTTATACATAATATCTATTTCCCTCTGTACCCCCTGTACCTGGTGTACTCTCCGTGGTTGTTCATTCCTCCGATTGTGATTACTCGTCCATGTGTAGCAAGCATCTCCACAGAGAGCTAACTTGTTGTCTCCGAGGCTTTCCAGCTCGCGAGCAAGCAAACAAATCAGGCTATGTTTACTTATTTGCTCTGGTAAATTTAATCAGTTGATAAATAGGTTAAATCCGGACCATGCTATTCCCGGAGTTCCGTACAATATTAAAGGTCAATTTTTCCTTCCCCGTGTCTGCTCATACTGAAAATAATGCTGGAACGTAACCATAGATACTTATCTATAATAATAGGATGGTTACGGGGAAATGTGTAATGACTGGCATTTCCACAGCTTATAACTTCATGGGGACAGCACGTACTGGATGAGATTTTATTTTAAAGGATATCACGGCTTGCATGTTTGAACTCACGTACAATATATGTAATTTCATGACCGTGGGTTGTTGTAACATCCGGGTTACAATAATAATTCCCGTTAGAATTAGCTTATAGATTTACCCGAAAAATTGAAAGACGTGTGAGTGTAAGTGTAAGCTCGGAAGATGTGAGGTACTTACCTGCTGGCTTATACTGTTCACTTGGGTACATTACAAAAAATAGGCAGGCGACAGTACCTTAAAATTATAAATTATATGTGTTAATGTGTCTCGCCTTCAGGGAGAAGTACGTTTATTTAATGACGAGAACACCACTGGCAATCAACTCGAATTACTATGGGCTGGATCACAGTTATTGGAGTCCAACAAAATCTCAAACCGTCCGTGCTGCCACAACCATTTACCATATCATGAATTTCAAGCGACTTATAGACAGGGAAGAGCTTCCTCCTTTAGTTCTCCGGAATACGATTCCTATATGTATGGCTCAATATGAGAGACTGTTTTCTTCAATTAGGTAAAGTTGAATATTTAAAATGTTCATTTTGAAAGGATAAACATTCAATTAATGAAAAACCTTGTTTTTTTTTGTAAGAATATTGTATGATATTAACTGCAAATGTTTACAGGATTCCAGGTGTTGATATCGATAGGCTTAGACATTATGATTCGAAAGTTTCAAGGCACATTGTTGTACAGGCAAAAGGATTCTATTATGTGATGGATGTCTATGACTCCAAAAATCAGATCCTTAGCCCTTTAGCTTTTAAGGCTCAATTTGACTGGATATTGCAAGACGCAGAGGTGCAACTTGAAGCTGGTAAGCATTCTAAGTACTCGGAGGCTTAAGAGGTGATTTAACGCAGAGAATTATTGATTTCTTAAACTTGTTGCCTCCGCTGACATGTGGGAAAAGGTTTTTTGCTAGTTAGAAAAAAATAGTTTCAATCATTAAATTTTGTTTGATTCAACTGTAGACCAAGTTCCGGAAACTGCTCGAAGCATATCAGCATTAACAGCTCTTCCAAGGACAGAATGGGCAAACCTCAGGAAGGAATACTTCCGGAATGGGGTTAATCGGGAAGCAATGAAAGCCATTCAAGAATCCATTCTCGTTGTTGCTTTAAGTGATCAGGAACCAAGTTCATTGACGGAGAAAGGAAAATATTTGCTGCATGCGGATGGGAAAAGTTTGTGGTTCGACAAATGTGTAAATGTTGTGTTTTTTAAGAACGGCCACTGCGGCCTGAACGTAGAGCACACGATGGCAGATGCGCCAGCCATGGGCCACTGTTGGGAATACGCAATGACCAAAGAGTAGGTTTTACTATTACTTACTCATAGGATACATAGCTGAGAGCTCTCCCTAGAATATCAAGTATCAAAAATATTTCTTGTCTTTTAGCATTCTAGAACGGCATTATACAGATGACGGAGACTGTATGCCATTACCAAAAAGTTTCCGCCAAGGAAAGTTCAAGCGACCTTCACGTATGGCCTGGGAAATTAATGCCAACTTGGGCGTCCACATTGAGAAAGCCGTCCAGTTTGCTCAGAAGGTCTGAATTTCTTGAAGTATTTTTATCCATCACTTGTGAGGATATTACGTATACGGAGATCTTTTTTGTTTTTCAAAACTGATTAGGTTCAAAATCTTAATGGATTTTGATGATTATCTTCTAGAACAATTCCGACTTAGATTTAGTAATAAGTGACCACAGCAAGTGGGGGAAGGGATTTATCAAGCTATGCAAAATCAGTCCCGATGCTTTTGTCCAAGCTGCACTCCAGCTGGCATACTACAGAGACGCTGGTACTTTCGCTCAGACGTATGAAGCCAGTATGACAAGGCTGTATTCTTGTGGCAGGACTGAGACCGTACGGTCTTGCACAACAGAAACAGCAGATTTTGTTAAGTAGGTTTCTCAGAAAAAAATACATAACTGTACGTATTAAGGACTTCATATTTTGGGAGTTCCGTGAAATTTTTTTTCTAATTTTACAGATCCATGACGGAGGATAATCACACAACTGAAGACAAGATTGCGCTACTTAAGAAGGCTGCAGACAAGCATCAGCAACTGTATCGGGACTCTATGAATGGTGGAGGCATTGACCGTCATCTATTTGCTCTCTTTGTTTGCTGTAAAGGCTTGGGTTTGGTAAGTTGACACAGCTCTGAAATGAAGTACACACGGTTTGTAAAGGACTGTTAAAATTAATTACTATTGTGTTTTTTAATTTTATAGAATAGTCCGTTCCTGGAAAAGGTCTTATTGCGACCGTGGACACTTTCTACGAGCCAACAACCCCAACAGCAACTGCAGCATGTGCCTGATATTAATTTACCGATGTTTCAGGATAAGGTGAGTTATGTTTCCGTAGAGTGTGACTAAAAAGGAAAATATATTAAATGCTGTCCGACTGATGACATACTTTATAAATACAGGTCTCACCTGGAGGAGGATTCGGTCCAGTTTCCGACGACGGTTATGGAGTATCTTACATGCTGCCATCAGACCATAAAATATTTTTTCATGTTACTTCAAAGCACTCTAGTTCAAAAACTTCTTCAACCCGATTCGCAAATCATATATTCCAAGCTTTGGAAGATATGAAAAAACTTTATGAATCCAAATTGGCAGAAAAATCCAAAAGCGAGTAGAGCAGTGTTCTGTATGTACATCTAGCTACTTTTAAAACCAACAGCCACGCTGAGTTATATACTACAATTCCAGTCTGAAAAAGACTTACCAAATCCGATCTAGTTATAGTCGTTGTTCTGTCGGGTCAGTATTGAAAGATATTGACTTACAGTGCTATAACTCCACGTACGTAATTAGTTATTGCAGTTAAAACCTGAAGAAACTACTGACATTGTTTACTTCTGTGATTTTGAAAAGTTTGTCTTCAAATTGCAATTGCAAAAGTAAGCCTGCAAAATTAAGCGACTTTCATCTGATACTCACTTTTTCTAATAATTGTTATAGTAGGAGTTTACCTTTTAACCGTTTTTTTAATTTTAAACACTCGACTTAGCTATAGGCAAAATTGAGTATCGACAAATATTTAAAAAAGAAAATTCATTATCCTGCGGTTATTCGCTGTGTCAGTGAACGCTCATTTATTAATTCTCTGTACGTGTACGGTTTCCTAATTCTGACCTTATATGCTACTAGCGCACAAAGTTTTTAGTGCGAGAAAATGAACTCTTAAGTACCACGGTATTTCATTATAACGGTGCTATCAAATTATTGATGCTCGTTTTCTACTTGTTGAAAAAATATCAGCCTATAAATTGCCCTTAGAGAAAGACAAAATGTTCTTAGGAATTCCATATTTTCAGTTTGAAATGAGTTTGTGATAGACGGTGTGAGGTATGGTAGAAAAATGAAAAACAAAGTTCCACTTAATGTATGAACCAGTAACTATAAAAAAAAATATTTGTTATTTATAAATAATTACTTATCGTTCCTGTTATTATTTGGACTGTGAAATAGTTTGTATATGATTTTTAAATTCGTATGATATAGTCTTATTTTTAGTTCATATTATCTAATCTACAAGCTGTACAATGTGTATTCGAATATTGTGTGCATATGAGTAAGTACCTTGGGATAGAAATAAGTCCTTCCATGCATTCGATAACAATGTTAAAATGAATGTAACTAAAATATTTTAGAATTATTAGTTTATCCAAAATTGAAACTGTGGATTATTCCATTTCCATTTTATAATGAGCACCTTTCATAAATCTATAACAGCAAATTCTTTTTAAAGGATTGTATGAGATAAATGCTAAAGAAAACGGGAGTTGACCTACCATGAACCTACCATACGTAATAATTAATTATTATTAACTTACTGATATTAAAAGTTATCCGTTACCATGAAATAAAACGGTTGTAGTCAACTGGTGATTATAACTGGTTGAATCATCTCACAGCACAATGTGTGAGTTAAAAAAACTAACTATTATTTATTATTAGTATTTTGTAGACATATAATTTGGGTAAGTGTGTTCATTTTGTGCCAAAGAAAATTTATTGTTACTCTTGTGATATCAGGAAATAGGGCTTCTGGCAGAAATCATTATTTAAAAATGGTTTAAAGGCATAATGCGCAGCCCGTCATCATTTGTTGACTACAGATTGGTTGTAAATAAATAACAACACTTAATCGCAATACCAGGAAATCTTGTATCTAATGAAGTATCTATTAATAATTACATTATAATTTCTGCAATTTGTTTTCGGGGATGATCGTCATTGTCAGTGTACAAGCTAATAATTATTTAATCATCACTTTTCGTGCGAACGCTACCACTTTTCATGGGGATTGATGCAATACTTATTACAAGTAATAATAATTATTATTGTTACATATTAATCATAATATTTTGCATCTTTGGATAAATTTTTAAGATAATTATTAATATACTATCTTGCATGTTGCACACCTGTATTCACTTGAATTAATTGAAGCTTTCACTTGCGGGCTTTATCATTTTCCCACGGGAGTTTTCTTCGTGGTCCTTCCAATGTGAGGAAGCTCAGTTGGCATAACTAATACGTAGGATCCCTGATGACAGGAAATGATAGTAGCAGTTGTATTAATATCCAGAAAAATCATATTGATATGAATTTCAGCCTCTCTGTATGCCGCAAGATTTTGGCTTTCAAATTGAATTTTGAGAACATATTTTTCATCTATTGCACCAAGGGATTCAATTTCTTGTGTGATATTATAGTCTTGACTGAGTCTGCATTGTGGTGTACTTCTGGACAATGGTATAATATCATTAATATGACCCTCAGATTTAATGGCATTGCCATATTTCACAAAGCCGAATATGTTTGTTGGTTCTTTCACACTCATTTGAATCATGCTGATCTCCCCTTCCAGACCATGGTTCGTCACGGCGCAATCCAAACGCAGGGGTAGGAAATTCTGAAATATTTATGGAGCAGCTGTTCTAGTTTAACCAAACAAATATTTGCACGTGCAAAACCTCAAAAACATTGCTGCATTGCAGTCACGCTTTTTTTAAAACGTATTAGCATGCATTAATTTGAGATTCTACACCTACAGTTTATACTCCTTCATTTATGGAACTTCTGCTTGACGTAGAGCTACGTAAATCTACCATGTTAGTTATTATCCAGCCTGTTTTCGGGCCAAACGACTACATAATAATCTGTAATAATCTCCTGAAAAATACATATTTGAAAAAATAAAGACTAAAATACGTAAGCAAAACTTGTAACTTACGCAAGTTGGTGGCTCTGGTTCCCAATTGTTGTCCTTGCATTGGGAAATCATGATATTGGATTTCTCCGTATTGCTATCTACAAAGAATCCTGGGAAGCACGCAAATGCGATTGTTGTTGCTCCAGTAGTGAAATTACTCAAACCATTCGGATCTAATAGGGGACTTTGACAACCTGCAATTTGAATAAAAATTTATTTGCTTCCAGCATTTCAATTTCGTTAAATAATTTAATAATTATGGGGTGGGGAGATACTGGGATATCCAAATAATAGCGATTAGTAATTTGAGACAAGTATTCACAATTTTAAGCAAAAAATCTAATTATCTGTATTTCAATTTACGAACCTTTACTCTCGTCATGAGAGCTTCTGAAGGCAAATATTCCAACAATGACAGCAGCCGCAACCACCGCACCCATAATCAGAAGAAGTAAAACTTTTGTGCATACTCCTTTCTGGCCTTCTTCCCCCAAAGAAAACGTTTGCGATACCATTTTGTGGGTCAGAACTATATATGCAAATTGAATTCTAAATTCAAAAGATTTTTTGAGCTAACACGTGGAGCAGAAAATTGAAATATTTCTTGCCACTGAAGAACTATCCAGGGACTTCTATCCGGGGAAGGCACCTCAGCATAAATGATGTGTTTTATGGACGGGAAAATCGAAGATGTGAAACGTATTTGAGTGAAGCCATAAATTATACAGCTTTGAGTCCAGCTCAGGTGAGATGCTGAGCTTCCAAATATAAAGCAACATTTGGATGCCCATGAATTCCTGTAAAAACATATTACATTTCTACATGATCCGTAGGGTATATGTGACAACACAGATAGTTATATTGACACTGGGTAAACATGTTCCCCTTAGTTCGTAATTATTATGAAGAGGTAATTACAATGAGTTATACACATAAGTTGATGGTTGTCACTACTTCTGCCGGCTTAAGTTTGTCTTTCTGTATCATTTGTACTCGTTCATTAATACAAATTATTAAATGCATATTCATTTTGCTTGCAGTCAGATAACTGCATGAATATTCACGTTTGTGTGGTTTGTTTGTATTAAACACGATCATTTTATGTACCTCCAAAACTCAACAGCATCTCTTACTACTATCGATAGGTACAACTGCAATATCAACCTGGAGGATCGACTCAGAATTGGTTAGGGATTTAAATAGATGAGCTGATTAGCTCTTACTTAGACCTCAGCGTGAGAACATATCGTCGCTGTAGAGACAAAATGGTCCAAATGCTGTACAAAACCATAAGCGCGTATACCATTTTGCCTCTTCAGCGACGATATTTGTAAGCACATTGTTATATCCTCTTCCACTTACACAGTTCTACTCTCCAGTGTGTAAGTAAGTATCTATGTATGTACAATGTAGTTTATTTAATTGCTCTTGTTGAACATTTGTGCACACATTATGCACTCCTGTTTGGTGCGACTGTAGCTACAAATTGACAATGAAACAGCTATTACTGTAACCTCAGGTTTTTTAAATAACAATACTAACATTTTATGTTCATACTATGGATAGCTACTTGCTCATGTTCTTGAAACTGTAAAGCCATGTGCAACTTGAATTCCAACTTTACAGAATGTATGCTTGTAGTCTGAAATCTGAAAGCTTTCCCAAGGCAATGGGAAAAGTATACACTAAATTCTGGATCATTTCGTTGATCCTAACCTTTATTTACATCTGAGCTCTGGATAGTGTTGTTTTGGTACTAAAATCATTTGTACCTCTACTTGTTCACAATAATTACTGAATAGGTAGGTAAAATCTTGTAAAAACTTGACCCCTTCTTTCGGGTTAAGTTCATTAAAGCCTAAAACATTGTTCCTAAGCATCCCATGTGAATCAAGATTGTCAGAAAATATAAGTAAAAAGATATTACAATGTGTTATTAATCGTTGCCTTGGTTGTATCCCAAAACTCCTGAAAGTAGCTCCTCCAAATACCGTTATTTGTATATATAAAAAATCACGATTATCAATTATTATTATCACGAATGTTACTAAAGTATTCCATGTATTCCAGGTCTTCATGTCAAACAAGTATTGCGATGACGGCTAATTGTAAGTAACGACGAATGAAGTGATGAGCTTGAAATGGAAAGTAAAGATGTTAGTCAATTAATAACCAGTTCATTTAGTTTTTGGCTGTTTTTTAGAAAATATGTTACAAATGGAGATAATGCGTTGAGGACCACAATACTTAATGTATTGAAGTGATGCTGGCAGTATTTCAATGAGACCTCCTGCGACTTTAAAGTCTTCCATAATTATAGCGTATACTGTAGCCTCTATGTACTATACATATGAAAACAGGTGCACTAGAAAGAAACTTTCCCTAGACATTGAAATTAATAAGTGCTTAATATTATGTTACTATAATAACTATTATTGGTGCAGAAAAACTCTTGGTTGAAGGTTAAATTATATCATGTATATCTAGCTATGACCACTTAAAATTATTGCATTTATTCTGAGAGCCAGGAAATAAAACTTTGCCAATTGCAATGACTGTATAATAAATACATACTTTCCTTATTACTAATCATAAAGAATAGGACTGTATTAGAAATTTATACTGTAGCATGAATATTTTTCAACTTTTACAAACCAGTAAAGACGACTGCAACATCCATGAACAAATAAATTTTTCCTTGTGAGGCTATATAGTAGTTATATAAATTTAACCGTAAACAACTATTTATTTTGAGTTACACTTTAACAAAATAAAATAAATAATGTCTCTATAATATTCTCCCCAAAAATGTACCAAATACCTTCCTCATTTATTTATAGAAACTACAAAAATCACGAAGAAGTGATGATTTCTTTCTCAGCTTCGTTTGGCTGTGTCTTAAGGGCAATGTCAGAGGGAGCAACGTTTCCTGTCACGATGGCCCACTCTTGAGCGAAGCTGGTTGAGGGAACTTTTGGCCTGGAAGGAACAGGTGCAGGAGCTGGAGCGGTCCTCAAGGTAGTGGCCCGTTCAGTAGGACTATCTTCCTCATCTTCTTCATCCTCCTCGGCAACCTCGTTTGTGGCCTCAGTCGGTCCTTCCTCTTGACGAGCTACAATGGAAACTTCCGTAGGAACATCGTCATTGGAATCTGCTACTGCGGCCACAGTGGTTTCTACAGCCTACCAAAATTTCAAAGACAATACAAACAGGCCTTTTTAAACAGTGCACAAACACACAAATTTGATTCAGAACTAGAGGAATGAAATAATACGGGTAAAATATGATTCACTAAAATTTGTCTTCTTCCTGACTCCTAACATTAAAAATCATAACATAATAAAATTATTATTTTCTTAAGTTTATGCTCTGAAATTCTCAACCTAATCAAAAGTAAAAAATACTTACATCTTGAATTGGCAAAGCTGCAACAGCCAAAACTAAGGTAGAGAAGACAAAAACAAAGGTTGAGAGCTTCATGTTGTTGATTGTCGATTTCAGAGTAACTCTATGTTCACACACCGGAGGACGGAGACACACTAAACTTTTCAGAGACTGATCGGATGACCGTATAGAATTTACATTGTATCATAAAACAGCAAACAAGATTTCTCGATCAGATTCTAACGGCACTTTCAACATCGCACAGTAGGATGCAACATACCTACAACCTACATGTGTCCTGGCGAAAAGATGCAAATCCAGTCATGTAACTGCAGGAGTTTAACCTTTCACAGACTTAAACCTGATCTTGAGGCTGATTAATACACTATGCTTACACCAAAAGATAGATACATATATGAATCTCCAAATAATTCCTACGTTATTGTCTACGGAACTTGTATTGGTATTTTTATGCAACAACAATTTTTACAACAGTTTCATACATATGGTTTATTCCTTTCGCCCCTTTAGGTTTGACATACAGTTACACCAAAACGACATTGTCGTGTCTTGCCTGGAATCCGAGCAAGCAGGTTAGGCCTGAAAGCAATTTTACTGTCAGTCATGAAAACTCTTAACTGGGTGCTACATTTTGATACTTATTGTTAGCATGAGAGGGCAACGGTTTTTCATCAGGTGAATCCTTCTTGAAATAAGAAACCCCATATAAAATGCAGTGTAACACATATGCTCATATATAGTAACAATTGGCATGACTTCCTTTATTTCATATCATGCATGATATACACATGAAGATATAATGTGCAGTGAATAAATTAACACAGCTCAACAACAGTTGCTACATAAACAACCTAAACCAGGTTTCTTCATTCCGAACAATATTGACCATCTTTGGTGTTCTCCTCAATCCATCTTGAAAATTCTATAAGGGATTCAAATCAAACGCCATCATTACATTTACCCTTAATTCTATTAATTTGAAACTTTTAAAATCATTTTGTTTACTTACGAGAAACTCGGGCATAAACACCGGGGCTCTTTTTCCTTGCACAGCCCACTCCCCAAGACACAACACCAACCAACATATTCCTGTCATCATCTTCCACAAATAATGGTCCCCCGGAATCACCCTTTAAAACACAATTATTTCATGGTATCCATTAAAATATTTAAATTGTGAAGAACGAGAAACCTTTTGAGTGTAGCAATCACTACCTGGCAAGAATCTTTCCCTCCAGCTTCGTACCCAGCACAGAGCATGTTATTAGTGATTTTATTCTTGTAGTGAGAAGCATCCGATTCTGTGGAACATTTTAGGTTAGTAATGATAGGGACTTTGACTCTCATGAGAGTTTTCGAAGTCTCCTGACTGTTCTCTTCCTTCGTTCCCCAACCAACGACAGTACCGTCCTTCCCGGAGTAATCGGGACTAGTTTCCACGGGAACACAGGCTGGAGAAATCCCAGCATTATTTAAGATAAGGGGCGTAGCTAGCTTTATCAGGGCAACGTCATTATTCACCGTGAAAGAATTGTACTTCTCGTGCATAAGTATTTTTTCAATTAAAAGTTTCTGGCCCGGAGGTTTCAGCTCCGCTGCAATCTCCGTGGAAAACACTACTATATAGATTTCTTCCGGGTACTTGCGGTAGCTGAAATTATTGTAATTATGGTAAACATTGTGAAAGCCAAATAGATATAATTTATGTATTGTATTCTCTAGTCTCTAGTATATCATAGATACGCAATGTCTGTGCAGATAAATCGTACAGGTACATAATATAAGGATGTATAAAAACAAAGATATACATAAGTAAGGCGTAATGTACCTTTGAATACAATGACTAGCAGTTAGAACATAGCGGTCATTGATGATTGAACCACCACAAAATAGCTTGTCATCCTTAGCACGAACGATTGCTGCCGTTGAGGGGTAGTCGCAAATCCGAGCCAATTCACCATTGACAATGTAATCAGTGCAACGAGACCCGCATTCTACAAGTTTTTGAGCAAGCTGTTGACACTGGTCTCGTTTGATGTTAAGTGTAGATATATGTATTTGTGCATTTAAGGATATACATAGTATAGACATAGGAAGATCTCAATGATCTTGACACTTACTGCATTTTTTGTAGGTACCGGTTAAATATGTAGGTCCTTTGGTAACCACTCTGGTATTGTTCATAATCCAAAGGGCAGGATCCTCATCTGAAGGGTCGAATTCCTGCGTAGGATAAATTGGTCTAGGGTTACCAAAACTAGCCAATCTCTCTTCCTCTCGCACTTCAGTAGGGCTGACTGTCTCTGAAATTAAATATATGTTACACTGTAATAAATAGGATGTGTCGGTTGATCACTTTTTATTATTAACCAACTTTCAAATTAGAGTAGGTGCTTTTAAAAAAGTATTGGTTACCATCAAAAACAACGTTTGTATCCGTAGTTGCAGAAATGTCGGATAAAATTGCTGAGGCAGTGTTCTGATCCTGCAAGAAAATGTAACATGGGACTCGGTTTAAATGTAGTAGAAGTCAAAATTTTTGTCTACAAATACTTGATTTCGAAAATATGTACTTAATATCCATAAAGTTAGTCCCGTTACCCGAATGGATAAGCTGCTTCCGGTAGAGCTGAGCAAAAGGATTTGCAGCAGCGAAAAAACTCTGATACTTTTTTCAAACATTTTGGTTGACAAATGCAAATCAACCGCACCTCTCAACTGGCTTGCAAGGAATCAACTGGTCAAGAAATTTCAGTTTTGATAGTTGGTATCTCTACATGAGCAAGAGTCAAGAAATAATGCATATATACAGTAATTAATCGGTGATTGCTCCGTACGCGTGACAAGTTTTTCAGCTTTGGCCTTTTAGGAAAAGCCAGATTTTGCCCGAGAAAACATTTGAACTTGAGCATTTGCATTTTGCAACTATTAAGGGGCTGCTGCCATTCTCTGATTGTTTCTTGTGGTAGATGCGTTTTCGTACATAAACCTGTGGTACTCACCACAGGTGTAAAACTATGAGCAAAATAAAGTCATTGTTAAATTTTTTTAAATTATTATATTAAGTAGACATACATACATAAGTAGAATACATACATATATCTACAGATCTAAAGCAACATTTTTGCGTAGTGAGTTTCTTCTACAAGTGTACTTTTTTACAATCACCCTGAATACACACCCTCCAATACAAAATGACAGTTGGTTGATGCGTTTACAGTGACCAAGCTGTAAACCAATAGTGTAAAAATTCCGTAACAATAATAGTTGTAAAAATGTAACATGACTAAAATGACCCAATGAAAAGTTCATTGCATTGACACGTGGGAAATACTCAATGTATTATATTCTTCACTTTATACCATGAATGAAAAATTAACTTTTCGAATACAGATAATAAACGTTATTATTGACAAGTTTAATTCTACATTCATGCAAATTGTTATTGCTTCAAAGCTTATAAGTTTATGAGATTTTCGTACTCAAAATACTTAATGATGAACATTCCTACCAATAGCATAGTTGCATTAAATGGTGGGATTCGTGGGAATTACAGATATAGCAAGGATTATTCATTTTATTCTATTGGATTGTTTAATGATCAATTATTATACTTCTAATTACTTTTCCTTATAACGTTCCTGAGAGTGTGGTCCATCTTCTTAAATGCGAAATCTATTTTCAAACCCTACCTACTTTGCTTGTGGTTTGTGGAATGGAGTCTTGGAGCACAGTTATGAAATACCTTTTTGTAACAGATACTATAGCCAGTAGTATTAGCATGAATGCTGACAGCTTTTGGTTATCTCTGAAATTATAAATGCTAAAATATAGGGAAATACTCCCAGCCAAAAATATCCACAATATTGGTTTTACTTTAACATAATACACACTCAAAAAATACTAGCTCAACATCCATAAGCAGTCATCACCTCAGTGCGTTGGCATCAAAAGTAGCGGAAATTTTGTCACAGGTCACAGGTGTAAATCAATTTATATTTACTTATCATTTAATGACTACTTTTAAAGAAATATCTTCAAGCAGTTTGGAAGTCAATGTTTCTCCTACTAGTCCTACAATGGCTGGACCTAAGAAAAACGTCGGGTAAGTTACATTTGGGATTTCAATAATATTTTGTTTTAGGCAGCTACGAATCTGAGTCATAATAAAATACTTTAACTTTTAACAACAGAAGCGTTAGCTTTAAACTTGAAGACATTCACGACTCTGCTTCACGAATAGAGCTTGTAAAAATTGTACAGTGCTCCAACTGCTTGGAAATTCCTATCAGGCCTATATTCACTTGTGAAAATGGTCATGTCATATGCTCGTCATGTCGAAATTTCAACCCACGCTGTGGATTTTGCATGGGCCCAGTAACTAATACCAGGAACAGAGTGGCCGAGAATGTTGTGAAGTCATTTGTGTTTAAATGTCTTTATCGCAGTGAAGGATGCTCTGCGTACATTCGATGGAGTGAAATCATGAATCATTTGAGCGATTGTGAGTTTCGGTGAGTGCTACAGTATAATATTCCTTACTTTAACCTAATACGTCCGTCTACATGTACAGTCATGATACGTAGGGAAAAATCCGGTTTATTTCATGTAATTTATTCCGCATTACTTACATATGTACGTGCGCTTTGACGTTCAATGTAAAGACCTGTACCTTGCTCGGAGAGCCTCCGTGAGAGCTGCTGGGGTAAAATGATTCCGTACTCAGTTTTTCTGACTCACCTGAATGATTGCCATAATATCAGAAAAATTCGAGCTGTAGAGAACTTAGAGACATCCCGTTCTGTTTACTGCAACTCATTTAGTCAGAGTAAATGCACCATAATTATTATTAAACAGTTTGCTATAACAAGTATTCCATGAGTGTATGCTATTAACTGGTACTCTTAAGGAGCTCGTGTATACTGTAGATTGCAGTTGGCCATTGTATTCGATTGGATTGGACAACTGTGTCTTCATGCAACACTTGATCTTGGAGAACTCCGTACTTTATATGTGGGTGTCCAAGTTTGGGGATGAATTGAAAAGTGTCAAATATGCAGCAACAATAATTTTGAAGAAAGGGGTAAGTTTTATCTACAGAGATACATTAAAAAAATAGCACGCTCAACTTCAGTAATAAGATACATTTCCGTGTCACTATACACTAAAAGCTGCAACACAATTTTCAGGTCTGTGAAATAAAAATAAGTATTCCCGTTCAGTCTTTCCGTAAGCCTCTGGAGGAGATCAAGAAATCTGGACTATACCTTGCTTTGCAAAAAGACCAACTAATGGCATTATCCCAAGATAATGCACGGGATGATGTCAGTAAGCAGGTTTACAAACATTCCTTGGTTTTGTACACTACAATCAACGAGCTATGATTTAATTGCACCTAGTTTTGATCCCTTCTATATACTGTAAATTACTTGTAATTTTGATTTTTATATTTAAAACGCTGGTTCGAAAGTGTTACCAAACTACGCATGCTTTTTAATTATCTTAATTTTAACAATAGTATTAATATATGCCCATTAGAATTTGTATTCCATAATTTAGTGACCTTTTATTTTTCAGACATTTAGCATAGGATATTATAAATGGGTATATAGCAAAGACAAAATAAAATATGCAAATATAATATGCAACATAACTGTCGAAAAAGATCGAATTCGTGTAAATTGACAGCGTCCATAGTCCTTCCTTATTGAGGCAAATTATTCCCAAATTAAGCACAACCTGGGATTCGGGGGTTTGTGAATTTGTGAATCATGCAAATATTGTAAATAAAAGCAGACAATCGCAGCATTTTCGTAAATGTTCTTACAAAGTTGCTGTCAAATGCTCATGATAGTAGCATAGTCGCCGAACTGTAATGACAGTTTTCATTATTATATCGTACAAGTGTAATATAAAAATTGTTTTTCGCTACATTCCGTGTATTACTGCGTCCATGCCTTTTTAAGGAAATGCTGTAGTATTACTACTTAAAATCCCAAATGAGTTGTTGAGCTAACAAAAAGACTCATTTGTGAAATTCACATAGTATAAGTGGATATGCATATTACCTGTAATTTCAACCTTGCGTAAATTGCCCTACAAACAAGTCAGAGTCAATAATCTAAATTTACAATACTTGTCAGTTCCAAATATGTACATATCTTGCATAATAATACTCCATGTCTTCAAGATGACTTGCTGTGACTAATTAATAACTATTTTTTTAAAGTGTCAATTAAACATGGTAGAAGCTAGTACCAGTCGTGAATTAATATAGTTGGATAATCTTATTGGCTTTTCAAGGGTGAAATTAATATTAAGCCCTGGATAAGTCCTCAATATAGTTTGTCTCCCCACAGGATCCCTGACAAATAAAGAGGGATTTTTCCTCCAAAGTCGCTACTATTCCATTGAATGATGAATTCCTTAACTTTCCGACCTTCCTTACAATTTGTCTTACCTGAGCCCCCACAGGATTCCATAAGTTGCTTGAGATTTTTTCTAGCAGCACCTCAACTGTTGGCAGTGTCTGCATGGGATGGATTTATGAGAATATATGACGTGAAGAAGCAGGAATGTGTGTTCGTTTCGGAAGAAAATCATCCTTTACTCTGTTGTGCCACGACGGTATAGATTTTACTGCTCTAAATTTTGGCACAACCCTCCTACTAGAACTGTTTTATTTAATTAAAAATTTTATGATCTATTCAGAGATTTTTTTCTCTTTTTCCTGATTTTTTGACTGTAACACAGAGCCACCGACTCTACTATGGGGGTCTGGATTGTACTGTTTATTGCCTTGATCTGGAGACTCAATTACGTGAGAGAGAATATTTTAAAATTAATCCTTACAAATACAAAATTAACCAACTAAAATGTCATCACAAAACAGGTACTGACATCGGAGAACATATGAATGCTGTTCGATGCATGGAACATAGTCAAAATGAACGGGTTCTAGTTACCGGAAGTTGGGATGCAAGCATTAGGATCTGGGACTCAAGAAACTCATCTTATGTAGGAACTCTACCTCAAGTTAATGAGGTGAGGAGTTTAATTTCTTGTCTCAGCAGAGATGCTAGTCTGCTTCCACACAGATCGAATTCATGCTGGAAGTAATGCACATTTGCAATAATTGTTTCAGGTATTTTGTATGGACGTCAGAGACGAACTTGTAGTTGTTGGCACTGCTAACAAAGTGATATCAGTTTGGGATTTGAGGAACACCAAGTCTTTTATTTCAGAGGCAAAATCGGAATTACGATCTCAGCAGATAGAAAGCATCAAAATTTTCCCGGACAAGAAAGTAAGTTTTGACACTCCAGTGTACTCCTTTGGTTTTAAAAATGTGACAGTGAAGTTACCAGAAGACCAGAAGAGTCGATTAAAGGAATAGTTAGTTCCTAAGGGCATGCGAAAGTCTATAAGGACTATAAACCTGTTTTTTATCCATAATAAATCAGCGTCAGTTGCTACACATTGTAATAAAGCATACAAAGTATTTGAGGTTGAAAATTTACTAACGCAGCCTGTCGACTTCATACAGCGAAATTAATTGGAGCAAAGTGTGGACAGTCCAGTTCACAGTAAATAATATTAAATTATTGTCACCAAATTAATTATTTAAGAAATACATTTTCATATTTTGCACCCAGCACTTGCATCCATCATTACGAACTAATTGTTTCGGCCATGAATGTCATAAGAGTTGGGGGAAAGAGACGCACGGAGATTGGAGCCCTGGAGCTACCAGTCCAATTTCCATGAAGACGCACGGGGATTGGTGTAGGTAATGTCCTTTGTCATTACTGTCGTGTATAGTTAAAAGCGTAATTAGTTACCACTGGAACGTTTTGTTTAGCGAGCTATGAAGTTGGCGTTTGTGATTGTTCTTTCGGATTCCCTTATCGTTGTGTCAACACCTAATGTTTTTTTTTGTCCCGACCCGATCTGAATTTATATTGTTATTTTTGTTGTTGTTATTGTTGGAATAGTTGTTTCATTTTGTTTTTGTCTTCAACTCGTTTATTTTTGTTATAAAGCAGCAATGGCCAGTGGTAAGAGACAACTACTTGTTGACAGAATTATTATTATTTAATTTTGTGACTCTTAAAAAAAGCCCGTGCTAATAATTACGATTTATTTGTTTTTAACTTGAGTAAATACAGAGTGATACGGTTTGATTTTATTTTCAGTGTGTGCATCCCTCCTTTCTTGCCTGGACTGTACACGAAATGAACGCTGTGACTGGGGCATTATTTTTGGACACGTAGGAAAATGTTTCGAGGACCTCGTTGAATTGTCAGACGATGTGCTTGGGGTTGCTCGATTTCCTGACGAATGTAATCTGCCAGAATGTGCTGACACTATTGTAAGGACGGTTCCAACAATAAATTGGCCCGCAACAGGTAATTAATGATTTGAAAGACTTTGTACGAATTTAATATTATTAATTTGTCAGCCAACGTATATACTGGACAGCCAATGTATAAACTGGACAGCCAATGTATAAATTGGACGGCCAATGTATAAACTGGACGGCCAATGTATAAACTGGACAGCCAATGTATAAACTGGACGGCCAATGTATAAACTGGACAGCCAATGTATAAACTAGACAGCCAACGTATAAACTAGACAGCCAATGTATAGACTTGTCAGCCAATGTATAGACTGGACAGCCAATGTATAAACTAGACAGCCAATGTATAAACTGGACGGCCAATGTATAAACTGGACAGCCAATGTATAAACTGGACAGCCAATGTATAAACTGGACAGCCAATGTATAAACTAGACAACCAATGTATAAACTAGACAGCCAATGTATATAGACTGGTCCGCCAATGCATAGACTGGTCAGCCAATGCATAGACTGGTCCGCCAATGCATAGACTGGTCCGCCAATGTTGAAAATAATAATGTTTTTTTGTTTTGTTTTGCAGGCGTTCTGAGTCTAATTGGGTCTCTGTTACTCGGCGCTTTGGGCGTTGCTGGATTTTTTTTCCTTCAACGTCGATTCAGGCAAGATCGACCCCATGTCAACCCCCAGGACTTGGCCAACATTCAGGGGTTCATTCCTGCTGGAAATAGGTTTGCTCGCCGACAAACCATTCGGGCCTGGCTGGATGAGCTCATGCGACACGAGGCTGATGCAGAAGACGTGGCACTTGGCCGACATGGTAGAAAATATTTTTTTAAGCGGTTTAAGTATATAATTAGTAATCAAAAAAGCATAAACAAATGAGAGAGAATAATCATTGCTGATTTCTTTGCATTTTCCGTAGTGTTAAATCAGCTTGGTGCTGGTGGCGCGGCTGCGAATGCAGCTAACCAAGTATTGGGTATACTCCAGCAGGAGGATCCTCTGCCCATGCCACGTGTTGGACGAGCCCAACGTCCACAAGCTCCAGCAGTGCCCCAGCCGCCACGTTATGTGGAAGCTCCTTGTCGTCCGAACCCGATGTTAGTTGTGGCGGACCAGTTTGACCAGGTGCAAGATGAGGATGGGCCTGCAATTCTTAATTTGAACGAAGACGAAGCCGGGGGGAGATATGTTCAGTTGGACATGGAGTTGGAAGAGCTGCAATTTGTCGGGGAGGAAGTGCCACCGGGTCCACCTGCTGCTGCTGCTGTTCCCAATGACGAAGAAGAGCAAGAGGAGGAAGAAGATGCTCCACAGCCAAATTTGGGGCGCGTTCAGCTTCCTAGGCAAGCCAAATATATGGCTATTGCCAGATTGAACCGGTTTTTTGGCCATTGATTATTGTCTTGTTGTCATGTATTACACCTCGGACTATGAATTGTTTATTTGAATTATATTAATAATTATACTTTTTTGTTATATTGTTATACTTGTTGTCTTGTTGTGTTCGTGTTGATCTCAGTTACATGTTCCGAATGAATTATTATTGCACATGTGTTAAAGATTTTATATTTTCAAGTCAGTCACCATTTTCTATGTATTGCTGGGATGACTGTGGGATGTTACGTGAATTATTACCTACAGGGAGTATGTGTAAATAAAGCCAATCCCTCGAACATATAAAATTGAATTTATTTCCATCAGAGTTTGTCAGTTGGAAGGAATAGTTGGGCTGGTGCGGTGGTCGAGTGTACTCAATTTTCGACATGACTAAAATCAAAATAAAAGACGTCCAGTGCCACTCGTGTAAATTTAGTTATTTGTATAGGCTCAAGTCAAAGCATATAGTCGAGCTTCAAGTCCACGATTTTAAGCGGTACTGCAAGAGGTGCTCCACAATTTACTTGACTAAAAAGACCATTGGAAATATTGATAGTGCGGCACGAGAAATTACCGACAGTCGAAATATTTCAAAATTAGACAAAGTTTTCGATCCTGCCTTCTGGCTGAAGACGTACAAATCATTTTGGAATTACAAGTGCATATTTTGCAAATCCGATTCACTGGAGGAGGAAATTGTTGAGCGTCAATTTCACCTTGAGACAATCTCGGACTATAGAGACTTGAGCAAGGGAATCGTAGTGTACGAATTTGCTCTCCTGGACGCCATAAAATTGTGTGGAATTTGTTTTTCAACATTTGTGCTGGGCCCAAACGACAGTCCAGATGACAATGAGGCATTGCGCCCGTTCAGAAAAGTTTTGGAGACTGCAAAATGAGTAATGGTGGTGGTGGCAGTAGTAGTAGTAGCAGTAGTGCAGGTGAAATTAAACGAAGCTACTTAAACCAGCGTCTTTCGGGGTCCTTTTCGGGTCTACATGGATTTTTAAAGCAGAGGAAAAAATGGACGGATAAGGACGCCGTCCAGAGTGAACTACAAAAAATCGAGACTTTCAGTTTACATCGGCCAATTAAAAGGAAATTTAGGAGAAGGAAGGTTCAAGTCAGTCTAGTTAATTCGACATGGTGTGCGGATCTAAAAATACTTTCCGATAAGTGGGTGCCCTATAATAACTGTAACAAATGTGTGTTTGTGTGCATTGATTTTTTGAGTAAGTATGCGTACTGTCGAATGCTAAAGTCAAAGAGTGCGGAGCACGTGGTCGGAGCTTTCAAATCTATTCTGAAAGAAGCCCATCCCATTCGCCCAGATTACCTTTGGACGGACGAAGGTGCGTCAAATTAAATCAAATTAATAGAAGAACTGACGGCAATAAATTTCGGAGCATTTCTATACGGCAATAATTTGTATTCGTTTTAGGTACGGAGTTTAAATCTCGCGCCTTTCAATCCTTATTGGGGGAAAACGAAATTCAGTGGTATGCTACTGCGTCCCCAATTAAAAGCGGTCCAGCCGAGCGTTTTATTCGCACCCTATTTACAAGAATTCAGCGATACTTGACGCATAGAGGTACGCTTAAATTTGACGACAAGCTACAGGACTTTGTAAACACCTATAACCACACCGTACACAGCACAATTAATCGGACGCCGGCATCTGTTCGTTTTGAGGACAGTTTTGACGTCTGGTGGCACATGTATAAGAAATATATACAAGAAAAACCCTTGGCCAGAAAGCCACCAGCATTGGCAGTCGGAGATCATGTCCGTATTGGGAAAAACAAGATAATTTTTGAAAAAGGTAGGCGGGGAGGGAGTTTGAATTATATTGATTTTTACTAAAATTGGATATTGTAATTTATTTTTAAACTCTGTTTAGGATACTCGGAAAACTTCTCTCGGGAGATATTCGCTGTAAGTAAAGTACACCCAACAATACCTTACACATTTAGCCTAGTTACACTGGGTACAAACGAGCCACTGGAGGGCAAATTCTACGTTGAAGAGCTGTCGCCTGTGAAACAAGAGAGGAGGAGAGACGCTAGAGATTCACCGGTGCCCGAGTGGGAAGAGGTTCCCAAGAAAGATGTTGACCAGCCAGAATTTGGTGCCGAACCCGGAACCGACACCAAAATGGGTGACGCTTAGCAGTAAATGCAGTGAGAGCTCAACCCCAAACAATTTAGTTGTAGCATTTAGAAATCCTATCGTCTGTCCACACAGTGCATACGAAATTGGCGTAGTTTCGTTGAGATATTTACCACGTGACCCAAGCAGCGAGATTAATCCTCTCCCGAGCCCCGACAGTACTCCAGAAAATAAACCGATCGTCCCATCTCCACCGCCACCACCACCGCCGCCTTTATTTCCAAATATCAAAGTTCCAACAGTGAAACCAATTACGTTCACAAACACTACCGACAGCTTAATATATTTTGTGGGTCATTTAAACGATCTTCTAAAAGAGAAAAAACTCCCCGTGTGGTTTAAGTTGACGATAATTGCTAACAAGCCGGAATTGGAAGTACTGGTTGAAATTACTGTTGGCCAACTTGACCGGAATGAACACCTGCGCATTCCAACGAAATTGGCAACCCTGTTTGGATTTGAGAGATTACATTTTTACCTGGGGACTTATTCTGCGAAGGAGACATGCACACAAACTTCTTTTAGTCGATTAATTGGCCAGAATGAAACAATTGAACTTGAGTTGGTTAAGTATGCAAATGAGAACGTATCCACTGAGAATATTATATTTCTGGACAACATTTACGAGTCCTTGTACGCGTACATATTTGACAGCCACGAGTCATTAAATGTATTTGTAGCAACTCTTAATAACAGTTTGGATAGAAATCATTATGACTTGAAATTTACTGTGTTAGCGGGTGGAAATGTACAGCTAGATTTTAAGTCCTACTCCACAAGGGACAAGGGAGAGTTTGTAATTCTATCCCCCAAAATAGTGGGCATTTTTGGCTTTTCAAGCAGTAAGTTTGGAGTAGGGACGCATTACAGCAGTCGCCCTGCCAGCGACGCAGAGTTTAAAAAACTGCAAGCCAGAGAAAGGATTTATTTTACATTCGGTCAATTTGGTAGGCAATTCTATTACATGTCTGAGCCCCAAAGTCGTGATGTAGACGATGTTGTTGCGGGTATAAATTCGACATTTGCGTCTCAAAAATACAGCGAATTTAATATCACATTTAACGTTGATAACGGGAAAGTATTTGTTGAGAGTTTGCCGCCATTTGTATCGATTTTTTTGTCTTCAACATTAAATGCTTACTTTGGTATCCCTGAGAACGCTGTGTTTAGGCATGGGACAAGCTACACAGTGTCCGCAGCCATTATCGCCGAGGAAAACCAAGAGAATTTCAGAAATGACAACCCGGGGACCTACTTCCCTCCCCCCGAGGCAGGGGATCCCAAGCGGCTGTTAATTTTGACAGATTGCATAGAAAATCAGTATTATGGCAATTTTACGGTCCCCTTATTGAGAGATGTAGAGTTGCAAGTTGACCAGTATATAAAACCAACGACAATTACATTCGAGCCAGTTGTCTATCTCGGAATGAATACGAACGTGCTACAAAAAATAAGAGTCAAGTTTGTAGACGAGTTTTTACGAAACATTGATTTTCATCCAGATTCTGAGACACTGGTCAGTCTTCATATACGGCCCAAGTACTAAAATGAGAGAAGTTGTGTGCAAAGACGACGAAGAGGCTTGTACTCTGGCCCCGCCCCGGCGCTCCAAGTTTGACGAAAACAACAGTGGTGACGATAATATTGACTACCAAGTTGGGGGGCGATATGATACTGGAGTTGGCATGACAACAATGGGAGGCGGAAATGGACTTTCAACAGAAAGTTCTTCTTATCTGGTCCCACTAACCCAATCCCGGAAGCAATCCGCCTCTGGAAGTCGGCGTCGGAGGAGACAAACTGGTGGTAGGGTGAGAAAACGAAAAACGCAAGTAGGTGGACGAAGACGAAGACGGACTAAAAGGCAGAGGCCCATGCAAATTGGTGGGGCAAGACGTAGGAGGAGGACAGCGGGTGTGAGGAGAAATTGTGCACGAAAATAATAACAGCAGTCTCAGTCGCCATTAATAACATGGAATCAACAATATTTGAGGGGGATCCCACTGTATTCAGTGGGTCTACTGAATCTATTCGAAGTGAACTATTGCCCTTTGCGAATTACCCAACAGACATTTCCACGTTAAACAGTACAGATTACATTCCTTTTTACCCCATAGAGTCTATTTCAGACAACTACCAGCCAATCCAGTTTGTCGTTTCGGGAGATGGGCAGAGCTACTTTGATTTGGCGGATAGCTTTTTGAAAATCAAGGCCAAGATTGTGCAAAGCAATGGAAACGTTTGCGATGCAAATGATGACGTCTGCCCTACAAATCTATTCTTTGACGCATTGTTTTCCAACGTCCAGTTATTTTTAAACAACGTCCAAGTGTCCGACTCTTATAATAACTACCCACACCTGGCATACGTGCACAAGGTTCTGTGCAGCTCGCCACAGGAGAAATCTGGCAAATTGCAAGATTCGTTCTACTACCCAGACGATAAATTCAATGCCTACGTCCCTACAGACGGTGGCTATCAAACGCGATATAATATTGTCAAAAATTCACAGCAGTTTGTCGTCACGGGAAATATAATTGCCAATTTACTGATGCAGACGCGCTATTTACCAGCCAGCGTCGAACTCAAACTCATTTTACGCCGATCAATTCCTGAATTTTGCCTGGATTCCAAAAGTGATTCCAAGACTGGAATATCCGGTTGTCCCTATACCGTCGTGATTAACGAGGCCACCTTGTATATCAGCCGGAAAGTCGTTTCCCGAGGAGTTCTTGATTTCCATCGTAAAATGCTCAATGAGGGGAAGTCCTTTAAATTTCCCTGTCCGACGACAGAACTAAAATGCATTAACATAGCCTCGGGACTGTCTAGCTACATATCTGACTCTATAATCCTACCTCGAATACCAAAGTGTATAATTGTTGGATTTGTCTCTACGGCAGCCTACCTGGGCAAACTGTCAGCCAGTGCTTTTAATTTTGAGCACAAGAACATTTCCAGTATAAACTTTTCGTGGAACAACGACACGATCGAGCAGAGGGAATTCACGTATGAATTTCAAAATGGGACCGCAGGATGTCTTGATTTCACATTCGCCCTCAGGTCGTTGAGGCGACTGGCTGCTTCGCAAATTGTTGGAAACGGCATCACATCGGATAGGTGGAGAGACGGTAAAAAACCTATAAAAACTACCAATATTTACATAACCAATTACCATAAACAAAACAAAAAAAAACTCGTAATAATTTAAAACAATAACTCTAAATAATAAACTATTTTTTGTGTGGATTGTTTACAGGCTATGCCTTTACGTGCATAGAACTGCTGCCATTATCTTCAAATTCGTTGTCGGTAAATAAGGCGGGCCAATGCAAAATTTCCCTGAGGTTCTCTCAGGCTCTGACGGAAAATATCACCGTGATAATGTTTTTACTCGGCCAAACCTGTATCGAAATTGATAAGGCTCGGAACATTACAACAGATTAGATTTACAAGCAGCATCAGCATCAGCAACAGCAGAGCAGTGACCTACTCCTCCTCCGCCTCCCCGAACCTTTCATTCGATACAAAAAAAAAGATGAATACGTCGAGCTTGGAACGTGGCTTGCATGTACTTTACAATTCGAAATGCCTTGATATACCGATTGTGGTGTGTGCTGCGGACAGAGTTGAAGAAGTCGTTGGTGGCATCACAAAATTTCCCACAGCCGTAATTATAAACACATCCAGAAGCTTTGAACCTGGTACATAGAGTAATAATAATTATGCAAATTTTGCTTCATTAAAAGCTACCTAATATCGCATGTGTGTAATTGTTACATGTCTAATTTTAGGCGAGCATTGGATTGCTTTGTACATTATATCCCGAGTCAAGTGCTATTATTTGGATTCATTTGGTCAATCAATTGACACTTATAAACACGTGGAACTACCCACCTTCCTTCGAATTGGCAACGAAAACTGCAAAACTTTGCAAAGTGGCTCCAGTAATGCCTGTGGATTCTATTGTATTTTATTCCTTTATTGTATGGGATTGGGGCAAAGTTTTGAAAAATTCCTCCGTAGGTTTGGTAGAAATACACGACGTAATGATTTCGTGGTTACAAATTTTGTAAAAAACATTAATGGATTTAATCCCTATGGCATTTATGATAAGGCAAACAATTTACAAATAAATAAAGCAAAATGTCTATGTAGAACATATAGTAATGGGTATTCTTCTTGTTTACGTTAACAATTATTGAAATTAAAAAAGAAAAAAATGAATAAAAACGGGTTGTAAATGGTGATGGTATACCAGTGGGCTAGTGTACTCTCATTTGTGCACACACAAATTTTCGTTCTTTCTTTCTTTCTTTGTTCCGTTTCCAGTTCATCGTTTTTTTCCCATACGTCTATGGATTATGAGAATAGCATTCCGTGTCAAATCCCGGTTCCATCAACGATCCAGATATATGGTCAATCAATGACCGGGAAGACCCGTATGGTGTTGGAATTAATTCGAAGGCGAGACGAAATATTTACGGAACGTATAGACAAGGTGATTTATCTATGTGATTATATTCAAGACGAGTTTACAGATTTTCAACTTAATGACCCGCAAGTGTCTTTTGTAACTTCGCTTACTGAAGCACAAATTAGCGCAAATTCGTTTGTAGTTGTGGACGATCAACTCTCGGCTTTAAAAAAACGCTGTGAGCTATCTGAGTTAGTGAACAATTTATTTACAAAAATCTCCCATCATCGCAAGGTGTGTGTTGCTGTAATCCTACAACAGCCTTTTGTTTCCACCATACGAGACAGCGTACTTAATACACAAATACTATTTCTCTTTCCCTTCAACCGTGATAAGCGGATCATACGCTACATTGCAAGTCAAGTGTGCCCTGATGACACTGCATTTATTAGAGCAGCCTATGACCGCGCACTTAAATCCAGAGACTTTAGCTACCTCATGTTAGACTTCCACCCCCACCACCGACGGTTTCGATACTTTGCTCGGAATAACCTCTTTTTGTCCGACGAAACCTGTGAGGTATATGGTCCAAAATAACGTTTTCCCGCCAAACTTCCCACTTCCGAAATTCACGACAAGGGAGATGCAAGTAGAGCGTTCAAGATTGGAAACACAATGTGAGCATTTGTACGAAATATTGCTGGCTCCAAACAAACTCAACTACGAAACATTAATTAAAGAAGCGTCAAATGAAACGTTGTTGGCATTGTGCGATCTATTTTGTAACCTAGACGTATTTTTAACGAGTCCATTATCAAGTGCTACAAACAGGCGCTTACAATATATTTTCCGAGGATTGTGTCGGTGTAGGGAACTATCTTCGGGTGGTGGTGGAGACAACGTTGTCGTCATCAGAAGATCCAAATCGCAACAGAAGCAGCAGCAGTCCCTCATACAAGTATTGTTGAGAGAAGAAAAAACTGTAAGAGCTGTATTGGCTACAGTATACAAGTGTATTTTTAATGTAGAGTGCATGTTGGGCTTTTCTGTTGACGGCGATGGAGGATAGTCGGGCAATTAATATATATAAGGTCATGCCACCAGAATTATATTTTAAACTCTTGAATATGTACAACGAACAACAACGGAGTACAGTAGTAAAACAAAACAAAAAACAGCCGGCAGAAACAACTGCGGATGTGCAGACTAACGTCGAGAACAGCAAAACTCATAGCGAGCAACCAACCAATAAATCATTCTCGAATGACGAAGGGTCGACTACGAGTACGAGTACGAATGGGAAAGATACTCCTACTAAAGCTGTGACTGAAAAGCAAAAACTTCAAAGTGCAAAGAAGAATCCTGGTTCTTCGAAAATCGAGGAGGAGGTCGAGGATGAGCGTGAGAACGTAAAGTTGATGGGAGGAGGAGGAGGAGGCGTGGGAGCTGGGAAGACTACTACTGAGTCTCAGTCCCCTGAGGAAATTTGTGGAGAGGCCGTATCTCAACAGCGAGCAGACAAAAGCAGAATTTTGGCATCCACACCCTCCACCACCACCTTACCACAGGCTGTAGAAAATACGACGGAGGAAAAAAACAGTGCAATAAAACATTGGCGTCCGATTGAATACCAAGCAGCACAATTATTCAATAAATCAACGAAAGGGAAAGGTACGAACAGTGTAGTACGACTACGCCGTAAACGTAATATAGCAAGAGAGACAAAGAGGAAACAAAGTAGTGTTGCTGTAGAGTGGCGGAAGGTGCGGAATTATCCGCAAAAAACTTTGCCCAAATCAAGGAAGGAGAGGAAAATTACAAGCATAAGAAGGCGCTAAGGCTTGGGATTTACTTTAGTATTCGCACATCTCTTGGCCAGTACAATACATACGCTGTGAATATTCTTTCGAGAAATGAAGAAATTACACCGACTTTACTTTGTGCTCTGCCTCCAGTTTGTGTTTCCGTCTACCACCACCTTGGCTTCACGCACTTCGATCATCTCCCCATCATCGTCATCATCATCATCAGCCGTTTCAAATAACAGTGGTGTAACTTTCGGGACAAAAAATTCGACTAGCTCCGTCGAAATTTCAGCTGAGGATTTAATTGTGAAAAACTATTTAAGCAGCCTGGCTTCCAAAGCAGCCAATGAATTTATATTTGAAATACTTGAGAGTGAAAAATCTTTAGTAAAAACATTTCATTTGTTGCTTCATTGCCTTTCTCACGACGACCACGACTACTTGGGCGACGACGTCATTTTACACACTACACACCCCAAAGTCGAGGTTAATAACCTGGAAAGAAAAATTATTACTACATTGTGTGATTCCAAGCAGTGGCAAAAGAAGCAGGAGCAGTCAGAGCGATCCAAGTTTGAAGAGGTTGGAAATTGCTTGGAATTTACTAATAAAAGTAACGCACTACAATAATAATAATTATTGTTATTTATTATTGCTATTACACAATTGTGAATGAAGCTTGCGTTTGAGTTTTAGTGAACCAACTGATATTACACAACATTATATTATAATATTTGCAGTGCTGTACATTTTGTGTGCCATGATGGCAATGCAAGTTGCGATAAAGTCGTTCTGGGTTTTACAAGAAAAACTTGTAGCACGACAATGCGACGGGACAATGAGAAAACAGCGTCGGCGTACTACTCTGTGCGGAACTGCCGATGGCCATGACGAAATCGTCGATAACTTGTGATTTATTTGAAATTCGCGTTTCTTTTCCAAAATGGCCGATGATGATGGTGACTTTTCTGGGACAGAGTACCCACGTGCAACTGTCTCCGGTAGATTTAATTACGTAAGTATGTTGTTTGAATTATACCGTAGGCAGGCTAATTTATTTGTGAAGGCATTTTTATTAAAAAACTGTTACGATATTTTAAAATAATTATTTTCGTATTTTCTCTCGGGCGTAGGTTTTTCATTGCTCTGTGCCCAACTGCCCATTCTACTGCCGTAACAAAATTCCATATGACAGACATATTTTGGCGGAACATTTTTGCCCCTTGTGCCAGCTGTATTGCCTTGATATTCGAGTCCATGTATGTCGTAGTCGAGAAGAGACCAATCAAGTTGGGGATGGCGGAGAAGTAGAGGCGCCTCCGGCGGAGAATATCGTCATCGCCTCCACATCCAGTGAGACTGCCGCAGAAACTCCACCTCCCCCTCCTCCTCAACAACAACAACAACGACTAGATTTGTCCGTCTTTAGAGAATTCAGCAGGTCTCATCATGGAGCTATAATCTCGTATGTCCATCATTTTACAGCAGAAGATATTGTACATATTGATGACGTGTTTAGTAGGCTCTTTGAACCCCTGAAAAAATTATTAGAACAACTAATCCGCTTACAAGGATCTTTGAGAATCTCCTTGAAATTGGGTGTGGAGCTTGAGCAGACTATTGTACAGGGTGAGGAGGTTATACGAACTAAACTCATCTTGTTTTTCTTCCAAAGTGAACATCATATACTGTTTACAACAGAAAACATTTCCAATGTAATTATGGCTTGCGCAGATGATATTGCAACCAAACAATCCGTTTTTATTCAAAATGGGAGCAATTTCCATGTAAAGTTAATTAAATCATTGGAGATTAAAGTTGCTGAGTATCGGCCACTGGAGTCAGTTCAAATTCGTGAGTACATAAAAATGCCGTTTAGGGCTCAGGGCATTATCAATTTTAAGACGAAAACAGAATGTTTCAAGGTATGTGTCACTGCCGGGCTTTTTTGGGACGAAGCAGTAGCGACCAACAAACTAATTCCAAAGCATAAGAAATATAACTTGAAAACCTGTAGGACATGGCGCCGGTATTACTCAAAACTCGATTTTACCGGAGTGTGTACAGAGTGCCAAGATATCAGTGGGATTTATGAAAGAATCAGTCGGTTTGAAACTAATAACAAGGTGTGCGTTAACATTCTGTCGCACGAAAAAAATAAACGCGTGCTTGTCATACGTAGGAGCGCCTTCGCATACTCAAGAACGGTCAATTTATTTTTGATTAAACTACCAGCGCCGCCAAATGGTGGTGGTGGTGGAGTAGAACATCGAGACAAGTTCCATTTTGTACTT
This sequence comes from Allacma fusca, assembly GCA_947179485.1. Classification (NCBI taxonomy): domain Eukaryota; kingdom Metazoa; phylum Arthropoda; class Collembola; order Symphypleona; family Sminthuridae; genus Allacma; species Allacma fusca. The sequence continues at coordinate 15,744,859 of OX359250.1, read as the reverse complement.
GTAAATTCTATGGATAAATTTTTGGCCCGTTTAAGCCCAAGAAAATGTAATACTCGCGTTTGTAAAGAATGCCTACTCTATTTTAGTACGGAAAAACCCTTCCGCGCCCACATCACTAACCAGTGCACACTGAATGCAGTCAATAATTTAATAAATATCGCAAATGGCAACCTTCCAACTGATTTTCAAAGCACCCGCTGTATAATAGATGAGCCCACAGAAAATATTCCACCAATCGGAGCAAAGCTAGAGTTTAGTCGATTTGATTTAACGTTGCCGTTCCCATTTGTCATATACGTTACGTTTCAGGGTGGCGAGGAAAAGAACAGAAAGGGCAAACCGACGAATAAAGAAGACGCTGATTCCAGTGGTTTAAGGGCATTTTCATTTGTGATTGTTCGCCGAGATTCTATGGAACTCGGTGGTAATAAAATTACAAAAAACACACATGTTGTCGCTGTCGAGCATTACACGGCTGAAGACGGAACATGTGTGACGGAGCGCTTTTTTCAGCGAATGTTTTTTTGGGCCCAAAAATTATTGACGGTCATTCGGAATACAAATTTATTTCGACAGCCGACGATGGACGAGCTAGTTGAATTCGAACGTATAAGTCATTGCCAGCTTTGCCAGTCCGCCTTTACAAATAAAAGTAAACTGAATAGTCAGTA